>JANHFL010002099.1:185459-225061 GCA_032468155.1 Oxyrhabdium leporinum | reverse complement strand
GGAAGGAAGGAAGGAAGGAAGGAAGGAAGGAAGGAAGGAAGGAAGGAAGGAAGGAAGGAAGGAAGGAAAGAAAATTAGCATCTTGTCATCTAAACCACGTCAAACCAACATATCCTTCAAGGACATATTGCTGCACTCAGTAAGTTACTCATATAGATAAGCATACATAGGACTATAAAATTTTACAGCATCTGGAAGGCAAAAAAAGTGCATCACAAGGAAGGTAACCTAATATCATGAGTAGTATAAGTGAACACTGTAGCAAAATACATTCAGTCAAGTGGAATCTTCTCCAAGTTCTCCAACATTTCTGGTCAAACCCAAGCAAGTCTTGGGGGGAGTCTTCAGGGACTGCCCAAATGGTATCTACTTTGCAAGTCTATAAACTCTCTACATTTATATCGTCTTCCTTTTTTAAAAAAGAGACCAATGGTATCTGAAATAAAGTGTTGAAGCATATCTGAATTTCGCCTTTATCTAAAACTCTGTAAGACAAATCAGAACATATCATACAAAAAGTAAGCACCCTATATACACCATAAGACCCAATCCTATGCACCAACACTGAGAAGGAATAGGCAGCTCTTGCTCGCTCAGTCTCTTTTTAATACATGTCTCACTCATCCAAAAAATTGAAAAGCCGACAGGAAAAAAACAGAGGTGGGAGAGTAGGACACAAGAAACAATAATGCTATTTTTGTGATGAAAGAGGGATGAAATGTGGTGTTAGAGTTGTGCCATAAATAATTTTAGAGGGGTGGGTGAGAGAACGAGGGCAAAAGCCCTATGAGGCACCAATGCATGAAAATGAGTAGCAATTCATTGACAAGCAACAGATGTTGGTGCATGCATGTACATTTTTTGTTTATTGGTGCAAGAGACAGAAGACACTGACACCTAAAATTAGGAGGAGATGCAAAAAGCTGCAGAAAGTCTGACAGAAGTGGGAAAAATCCCTGACTGCACTGCCATGGGAAAAAAGTGGTCTGTTTGGCATAGAAAGACAACAACATTGTGAAGGAACTTGTAAGTCAGAAAAAAACAAAGCTGTGCAATAGAATTTTGTAGGCTTGAGGAAAACATGCTCATTTTATGTATTAGCCCCTCAAAAAATGCTTTCCAAGGTAGTTTATGTGAAAGAAAGAAAACAGCTGAAAGATGGTGAGTAAGCAGAATGGAGTAATTATGAGAGGAGCAAATAAAGGAACATAAAAACAGTGCTGCAGGGCAAGAGTAACACCAATCCTAATTTACACTTTTGTTTTTCAAAATGGCAAATCAAAAGCTCAGGTGTGCTCAGAAGTAGAAGATGCAGGAAGGTTTTTCATCTCATTTCCCCCCTGCAATTGGTATTTGGAGGCACACAGGCCCCAATCCAGAGATAACACTAAACTTCAAGACAAACAAGCTTTGGAAAACTCACTCTCCATAAATTTATCTAATCCCTTTTAAAGCCATTCAAGTAATCAATGATAATGAATTCCACAGAGGATGGCAATGTGGGAGGAATAGAGAAGAAACAGGATCGAGCAGCCAATTGTGTGAGATATGGAAGATTTTGTAAAAAAGAAATCCCCAAAAATATTGGCCAAAGGCCACAAGACACAAATCATCCTCCACAGAATTCTAGAAGCTGATATAGCTGGCATTATTAATAAACCAATGATTTAATCCAAAATTCTAACAAGCGTTACAATAAATTCTCAAAAATTCTCATTTTTTTGTGTGAACACTCTATATAACACTGTATCTTATAAACTTTTCATGTCTCAAAAACCTGTGAGATGCAAGCATCTGAAATTTGGAAGAAAAATTATGTGAAATCTCATAATTTTATCATTTTAAAATTTTAAATAAATTTTTGTAAAAAAGCTAAAAGCCTATTTAATTGTTCAATAAATTATTCAACATTATTTTACATTTACTTTTGGGAACTTATGGATACTGCTGGGGACATTTTATGTGCCATACTTCCTATGGATATCATATTGCTCTCTTTCCTTTTATCTGATAATCAGCAGAAACATCTAATGACAATGGTGATGATGCGGTAATCCATGTAGACCACTGGAATATACTGTATTTTAATGTGCGTCCCTATTTTCAGTAAAAAAAAGCATCTGCACAAACTATACTTACTTCCAAAGTCTGCATGAGATTGGGTTTAATAGCATCTTTCATCAAAACTGCCAGGGCACCACTCACTCCCTAAAAAAACAAGCAGGAAAGATTATTTAAGTAGCAGTTCTTGCACATTTTTTAGGTTTATGGCATCTCAAGTTAATAAACCTTTTTATAATCATGACGAACCATTTTCTCAGTTTTTGTTGTATAAAAGTAGGTCATGAAAGGCAAATTCAGCTGGCCATGTTTAAGCTTTACTTAGAATCCAGTGTGCTCCATGCTTTCAAACTTTACTGCCAGAACTTTGGGGGAAGATAAATTTCAATGTCTTAATTTTCAAGATCAATATTTAAAATTATTTACTAGATACACATTTAGAAATCCTGAATCAGACAAGGACCACTGAACCTAGCTTTTCAGGCACCCCAACAATCAACATACACTGCTTGATATGACTGAAGCTGGCTACTTCTGTCATAGTTAAAGCACATATAATTTCAGAAAATGAGTGAACTGAGTCTTCCAGAGTTGCATTTTCTTCCAAACAGAATCATGTTCAGTTACCAGATCTTCTGTGGTGATTGGAACTCCTTTCTTGCTGGAGGCGACCACCATTTTGCCCAGGCGTTCTCTCATATCCTCCAGGCTGTTTGTGAGTGCTAAAACTGCCATGATCTCACTAGCAACTGTAATGTCAAACTGGGCCTATAAGGAAGGCAAAAAGCAAGCAAGGTCAAAAATAGACAGAAATGAACACAGCTGGAGTATTTGATTTTAAAAGACATAGAGAGGACATAACGCCTATAATTATGGAGTCACAATCATCTAGAAACAGAATCAGTTCTAAGCATCTATGGTAGTCTTTTCCAAATTTGGTGCTGTCTGGCTGTTCAGAAGTACACTTTCCAGATCTCCTAATTAGCAGTCATTGATCATCTGAACAGCACCAGGTGGATGGCAGCCTTTTCAGCAATGACAGGTTAGGGCATTTTAAGAATGGTCTCATTCTGTACATGAAAGAGGGCTAAAACTCAAAGAGAAAATCTCAAATATGCCAAGTTTCTTCACACAAGCGCTATCATTAGCAGTAGAAGCTCTAAAAATGGAGGCAATATGGGGATGGGTATATCTGGAAAACAAGAGAAAGATGCACAAACCCTTAGCTCAAAATCAGCCCTCAGTTGAGATAAAAATGCCTGCTATTCTAAAAGAACCTGAGTGAACGAGAAAGGACACTTACTGTGCGTGTGTATCCCTTCTCAGATGGAGACTGCCCAATTGTAATGGTTCGCAGAAACCTGTCATTTGTATCCAGTACTACATAAAAGAAGGTGGGAAGACAGAAGGGTGACATGGGGAACTTAGCAACTTTTTATACATGTACTTTTTAAACTATTAACACCATCAAAGTTATTTCATTAGAATAAAGGCTATGAGAAATAAATTGCTAACAGGGATATTTTTTTAAAAAATTACCTCTTTATTATATTTCTGGCCATTTCTTCGAGGTTTTAGGTTGACTTCCCTTGACATATCCCTTGATTTTAACCCCCAAGTAGCAACTTGTGAAGTTGATTGGGCTAAGGAAGAGTCACTTGGTGAACTTCCATGACTTAGGGTAGACAAAGTTAGATCTCTCAAACATAGGCCCACAGTTTGAGCAACAAACCACACTGTTATTCATATTTTAAATATACATGTGGTTTATAGACTGTTATCTCAAGTCACCCAGATACACAAGAAAATCTCAAAACAAAGCAATGGGAAACAGAATTTGCATAATATAAATCAATCACCAGCCTATACCCTTCGTGAATGCTGAACTTTAAATGCCATCATCTCCTAATATCCAGGAGTAATGAAAACTGAAGTTCAGCATTCTCAAATTGCAAAAGGATGATCTATACTTTTCAATGGTATTTTCAGTACCATTGAAAGATAAACTGGTCGATGTAATTTGCTCTTTTCCATTTGCACTGATTGTTTTATTTGACAGCAGGAATTCCATAGGAAGAAAGAAATACATAGCTACTTTTGCTTATGCAATTTTCATACCAAGAAAATAGGCATAAAGTGTTTTCTGTGTATAAACTTTATATGGAATACCAGTCATAGAATAAATCAAAACAAAAAAAATCCAAAATCAGTCTTTTGAGATTATGTTTCACATCTTATTTACTAGGAAATTGTATGCAATTAAATTCCCCTTGAAAACATTGGGAAAAAGTAAGCTAATGTGAGATTGAGAGCAAGTGTGGAAAAAACCATAATCTGTTCTCAGCGTGATGCTGATTAACAGACCCTATTTGGAAAAAGTTTCATTGAACTGAAGAATGACATGCAGTTTTTTATGGATGTATTGACACTATAAGAATTAAATTATTACTGGGCATCTTTGCATTGTTAACTTCTACAGAGAACTGCTTAAATTATTTCCTCACAGACTATTCCTAGCATTCCTCCAAATGCTTTGGAATAACAGCATTCTGTTATTCTGCTATTTATTAAGGAAACTCAACCTTTTCAATATCCCAGAGCTTGAAAGAAGGTGATACTTCTTTGGAATCACGCTAGGTTTAATGAGTAGATGTAGTGTTTCTCAACCATGACATCTTTACGATGCATGGACTTCAACTTCCAGAATTCTCTAGCCAGCCATGAAACACTACCATAAAGCATTATCATATTAGCACCATCATCATTATTTTTCATGCTCACAGAACGAAACGAAACCAAACAACCACCACAAGCTTGGGCTTCCTTAATGAATAGCAAATATTTCACTCCCATAAGTGCAAAGCTCTACTAGTTAAGATTAAAAACTAGCTAATAAGAGTTTAATTACAAGATTCATCAAGAGCTATAAATTTGGCATCAAAACTACACAGGCTAAGAGATCTGTCCAGTCTACCTTTAATCTATTTTGTTTCCTGACATTCAAGTCACCTTTTAGCAGAAAAATTCAGGAAGAACATGATTTTAATTTCTTATAATGTCTCTAATACATTGATCTGTAAAACAACAACCTACATTGACTCAAAAGTGGCATTGCTTACTGTGACCCAACCAGAAGGCAGCATGCTGAAAGTCACCTCAAAACTATGTCCAGTCCTGTAGCAACTCCACAGGAATGCAAGACTGGGGAACAAGTCCAGAGAAGGAGCTCATGTAAAGAGATCATAGCAAACTCATCTCCTCTGCTGCAGAGGAAGTGATTAATTGGATGAAATTTGCATAATTCCAATAGAAGAGAATATATGTAGTTCAGGATTGAACTGTGGAGTTCTTGGTGCTCTCTGAGCTTGGCTGTTTGCTTGCAAATGTTTTATTATTCAACTAGTTAACATCATCAGTGCAGCACTGATGATGTTACCTAGTTAGGTAATGAAACATCTGCAAGTAAACAGCCAAGCTCATGGAGCATCAAGACCTCTATCTGCATAATTTCTACACCTTGTAGAATTGCGCAACTGGAATTCTGGTCAGGGAAGGTGAACTTGAGTGAGAATGACTGTCAAAGCTAATTTTACATTCCAAAAACAGTCCAATGAAGACTCAACTTGTTCAGAGAACAAAGAGCACACACTGTTTGGGGACCTGAACAGGAATATACCAAATAAGTTGAACTATTTTGCTGTAATAGTTCAATTTATGAGAAAGTCTATAAATGAATTCTCTGATGATTAATAAGCTAAAGAATGCATTTATTATGAATATTTTAGTGTTTTAATCTATCTGATAATGAAAGCTGTCCAAGCAGATTACATATATAAGTAAAAATAAAATAACTAACCCCCTTAGTTATATGCCTTGAGTAAGATGGTTATCAAAAGGAAGAGGGAGAATCATTTTGACCACAAATCCAAATGCCCAACACATAATTCATACCAAATGAAAATTTAGGGAACTACTCTAACAAAAGGATAGATCACACAATGAACTCATGAACTCATAGGAGGATAACAAAATGAAGGAAAGCAGTCAACTAACTGCATAACTACTGTTTCTATGCTGGAATATTCAGCAGAGTCTTAAGCTTCATTCAAAAGCAAATTCTGACTGCATTAAGTTAAATGCAAACCTTCCCACTAATGCATAAAAAACAGAATTTCCTGCCCGAAAGAGATAAATGGCACTGACAGATTGCCTGTGGGGTAGGAAACAATGACTGAAGTCTTCTACCCTGAAGAAAGAAATCCCTACTGCTGGCAATTCAGTTGCAAAAGCTTTCTCCAGGGTAAACACAGCATCTGCCTCTTAATTATTAAAATTGTCCAAAATTAAATGGATCTTAAAAATTAAGAGTGAAGGACTCAGCAGGTATTTATTCCTTGTTTAGACTTTAATCTGTAACCCCATAGACAGAATCATCTTTCTTCCAAACAGTTTTTCTCCTTTCGTTCTGGAGGTTACTTGTGCTGCAATACCTCGTTGCCATGTTATGCTCGCTGGATCAATATCCAGTCTCACAAATTTGCTTATTTCAGCGTTTGTCAAAGTTGCTGGGTCCATTTTCATAATATGTAATTTCTGAGGAAGGAAATGAGAGAGAGAGAGAGAGAGAGAAAGAGAGATTGACAAGTTACAGGAAACTAGTCTTTAAGCAAAGTAGTTAAAAAACCTTTTTTTTTCAAGTAACATAAAGGGATGCAGCTGAAATGCAAAAACCTATTTGGAAGACTTAAAAGTAGAATTCAATAATTGTCTTCAGTTCAATTATTCACTAAAACCAGCAACCATTTTAAGAAAAAAGCATTACCATAAAGAGATCAATGAGCAGAATTCTCAATTTTTATTTTGCTCCCTCAGTATCAGCAAAATACATAGGCAGAGAAAACCCACCCTCCCCTAAAATTCTTTTAATGAATGCAGGTGTCAGCAACACTTGGAAAAATAGTGTTATAGCATCCCAGGCAACTATAATATGAGCAAAACTGAAACAAGCTTTCAGAAATACCTGATGGATTAAATATGGGGTCATCCTTGTAAAGCTTGAGTTCGTATGAAATCAATGTTACTGTCTGATATGAATTATGATTGTTTAACATCGCTTTGCCTTTGCCTCATACTTTGGGAAGACCTTGTTCTGCTTCAAGGAAGACATATTAAACTAGGGCACACTTGTCTGTATGCAAAAACATAAAACTCTGATTTCAACAGAGGCTCCGGTATTCCTTTGAAGGAAAGGAAGCGAAGATATTGCTATGATTATTTAAAATTGCTATGATTATTCAGGAAGTGACGCATATTCCTTTCTAATTTATTACATTTTTATATTAACTTGCTTATATTTTAAGAGAAAAATAATGTATTAAAATTCTGAGTATTTTGAATCCGTGCGGCGTGCAGTGGTCCCAACCCCCTTTTTGATAAAGCTGGTAGCGATATAATGTCAGATTAGGCTCACACAGAAAGATACCTGAGTATGTTCAAAAATTGGTAGGGATCCGAAAGGTAATGGGACAGACTGCTTTAATAGGAAGATAATGGGACAGACTACCGACATTTGCTCTATATATCAAATTCTATGCTTGAGACCATTGAAGGTAGTTTGAGAAGTACAAACAGGTTGGGGATTACAAGCAAGCTCACCTGTAGTCTCCGAATCTGGACATCAGAGAAATTCCTAACACCGTCAACTGAAGGAACCAACCGTGAATAGAGTGCCTTAGAGAACAAAGCATGTAATTAAGGAGCTATCGGCACACAATAAATCTCAGCTAAACAGACTATTCACAAAGCACACTAGAAGAGAGAGTCATTAATTGCATCAAATTACCTGATCGGACTGTGTAGCCTCATGGAACATGCGGGCATCAATAGCAGCAGCAACCAAGTTATTGGCAGCAGTAATAGCATGGATGTCACCCGTGAGATGGAGATTAAACTGCAGGGAAAAAGAAAGCATGGAAAATATTCCAACCATTATCTCAAACCTTTGACTAAATCTAATCAAGTCCCCAGATCAAGACTACAAGATTCAGTGCTGTTTCTAGAGGAACGGCAGAGGGTAGTTCTCTGATAAGTGAATGCCTTCTCAGAGAAGAAGAGAGGCCTTCCCCTACATTTTTTGGTAGAACTTTCTGAAGGGAGAAAAATAAATTTCTCCCCCTCCACTGAACAATCTTTCCACCCTAGCATGATGTCCAACCTTCAGTTGCCTCTAAGTTAGATGTATTCATTCATTCACTCATTCATTCAATTTCTATAGCCACCCATCTCAATCAATGAATCTGAGCAGCTTACAATTCAAAAAACAATACAATTAAGACACTAAACATTTTAAAATTATAAAACACAATTAAATTGTTGCCACCAAAACTTATGTCAACCTCTCAAGAAACTGGCAGGGAATTCTTGTGTTTGTTACTGAAGACATCTGGAGTTTGATTAGTTAGGAACAGATAAAGCATGAAGAGAATTTATTATAAATTTTAATTGATTATTTTATTCAAAGAGGAGAATATGTTTTCATTTGGATAACACTTATGGAATTTGTGCTTGTGAAGAAAAAAAGTAATAAAACTTTGACTTTGGTTTTGTTGATTAGAAAGATTTGATGTTATACAACTGGCTAGTTATATATTAATGCGTAAAAGCAAAAAGTTGAGGTTGAAGTATGTTTATCTTGTACTGTGCTAAGAAGAGTTGGAAGTCAATGCCCCCTTTCTTTCTTTTTTCTCTTTCCCCTTGTATCTCGCATCCCCCTTTCCCCACTCCCTTTCCTTCCCTTAATCTCCTATTTTTTTCTTCTCTTCTTTGTATTTTATATAATTAAAAAAAATATTTTTGAAAAAAAGAGAGAATTTGTTATAAATTTGGTTTCTCCCCTAAACCAGCAGGCATCCCAAGGCTTCTTTTATTGTCATGGCTAGGAGGCATTCCCAACAATTTAGCTTCCCTCCCCATCAATTTTCCCAGAGTTGTCCTCAAGGTATGGTCAAAGAAGTTGAGATGATTGTGATGGTGTTGTTGAAACATCTCCCAAAGTACATAAAAGCAGGCAGAGAATTTCAATCACACCAGTAGATCGCTACTATCTTGACTTTTGAGACCACACCCTGCAGATACTCCCTGAATTTGCCTAATTTTCTAAGTCAGGTGCCTTGTGACAGCCAATTCTATAAATGTGTTTCAATGTACAAAGAATTACTTTCCCTTTGATATGCCAGACCAGTTTACCTGACTTGCCACACTTTAAGTGGCAAATGTTACAAAATGTTAGTGCTTTATAAAGTGAGGATTAGTGCAGTTCCTCAACTTGTGGTCCAAGTGTTTTGGGGCAAAAGAACTTCAATGTTATAATTCATAATACATCTATTATAACAGGCATTTCTCTAATAAGCCCCCCAAATTATTCATCTACAGCAAGGCTGATATATGAGGAGAATTTACTGTATATTTCAGAGTATAAGACGCTCTGAAGTATAAGATACACCTAGCTCTTGGGGAGGAAACCAAGGGAAAAAAATCTGCCTCTGCCTCTGCCTCCCAGCAGTTTGCCTCCTTGCAGCAAAGAGCAAACAGCCTGGTCAGCTTCAGCACAGCCTGATTAGCACAAGCAGCTGATTGTTGGTTGGTTCGGCCTCCTGACGATCAGCAGTTTTAGGCTGTAGGGATTGCTATTTCCTATTGCTGCCTCTGTGCACCCCATTTTTGGCCTCCGCATCCCATTTTTGGTCTGTGCATCCCATTTTTGGCCTCTGCACGCCCGTTTTCGGTCTCCGTGCACCTTATTTTCCACCCATTCCGATCCCCGCCACCTGGAATGGGCCGAAAATGGCGGCAATAGGTGATGGCGATCTCGGCAGCCTGAAACAGTTGATCATCTGGAGGCCGATCCAACCGACAATCAGCTGCTTGTGCTAAACAGGCTGTGCTGAAGCTGAAACAGGCTGTTTGCTGCAAGGAGGCAAATGCCGAAGGGTGGGGGCTGGCAGGTGGGCGGGGCTTCGGTGACATTTTCTGTATAAGATGAACAGACATTTCCACCCACTTTTGGGGTTGGAAAAAGTGCATCTTATACTCCAAAAAATACAGTAATTTGTTCCACATGATTAAACAAACTAATTTAATTTCTTATATCTGATCGCACACAGAGACTGGAGCAATTATCCTGATTGCACATTTCTCTACATTTTGCAATCAGTTCAAAAATGCATCAGTTCAAAAATGCTGTTCATAGTCGAATGGATTTTCGATTAAATGCATGCAGAACTAACAAGGACTGGAAATAATATCTATCCCCAAGCTGAATGTCTATGACTATTGGGAATCATATGTCAGGATCAAAACTCACAGATTCTCTCCATCTAATATCAGGGACAAGAGCTCCCATCACCCTAAAATTCTGAACAAGTAAATCTTGACATCCTGGAACACACATACGAGAAATAAACACCCAGTCTATTTATAAAGGATTAAATTTGAAATTTACCTCTTCCATAGGAACAACCTGAGAATAGCCACCTCCAGCTGCACCACCTATATAATGGGGAATATGAAACATAATGCTATGCAGCAAATTGTGAATATTAGACAGTTTAACAGCTATTCATTGGAATAAAAAAACCCTACTTATTTTAAAATTGATGCATTATCTTTAGCAGGGACCAAAGTCAAGTGATCGTACCTTCTTGCATTCTATTAACAGTAATAAAAATAGGTCAAGTATAATCTACTTAATATCATCGTGCTAAAACATTACACTTTAATAATGGGTGTTATCATGATGGTGAAAATTCTACAGATGTTTCTGCTGGTGTCCTCTGCTTGTGCATTCCAGCCAACTTCTTAGTCCTCATTTAGCAATCACGATTGGGACTAGTAACTCGGTTATTAAGTTACTGTTAAGGGAAGTGGTTATTAAGTGAAACTGTGACTGCGCCTATGATCTCACTTCAGCGTTCCTTGGCTTTACAGACCTGCAAAGGTCTTTAATGTTGCAAAGTTATTTTTTCTATCAGCATCGTAACTGAATGGTTGCTAATAGAAGCAGTCATTAAATGAGGATTATCAATATTTCCCTCTGAGCCTTCCAAAGTTTATACCACCAGCAGAATAAAAGTAAGCAAAGTTTTACAGAACTTTGGACTTTAAAAAATATTGGAAATTATCAGGACAAATGCTTGGGGGTATGTGTGAGTAAACAAACCAAATCTACCAATCTGGAGAAACACAGGATATCAGAGAGACTAGGCTGAATATGTTTGCTGCTTCCTTCTGAATAGGACAATAACTTGATCTTTCTTCGTTCCGCCAATTAACCTCATAGCACAATGCCGTATTACAATGGCTATCCAGAAACACAGGTCAAGTTTTTCTTATCATCTGCTAGCTGTTTCAATGGAGATGCCTTGGACTGAATTTGGATCCACTGCATATAAACTGTGTACAACTGGCAAACTACAGCTTTGCCTCTGGCATGGAATGTTGCAATCTGTACCTTTAATTCCAAAAGTAGGCCCTTGAGAAGGCTGACGGACACAGGCAAAGGCATTCTGACCAAGGTGCGCACCCAAAGCCTGAACCAGCCCTATGGTTGTAGTACTCTTCCCTTCCCCCAGTGGTGTGGGAGTTATGCTAGAAAAAAAGAAAAACAGATAAAGGCACAATTAACTTAACAACAATATATAGCACTATGTTAAGAAAGAGCAACTTGGCCATTAAAAGGTCTTTTTGTATATGCTTGCTCAGTTTAAAGGGACAGGACATTTTCTGTAATGGTATAATTATGAAAGTTTAATTAAACATCAGATGGGTGTTCTCCTAAATTTGTCCTTCTCAATATTTTGGGAAAACTTTCACTGATTTATGTTCAGATTGTATTCTAGGATTGACAAATTGATAATTTTTATATTTGTCTCCTTGGGGCCCAGTTTCACCTTTGGTATATACTCGTGCTATACTTTGATGTACAGTATTTTAAAACTATGCTAGCTATTTAGGGAATTTTCCTTTGAATCTAAAGACTTTCAACAATTGTAAATGCTTTTACAGACTTTTCATGGAGACCTGTTATTCTTTCCCCAAGTCAATTTTTTTAAAAAACCCAACCCTGCTAGCTTACCAGGGCGTAGGAATAATTGAAGGCAACTTACCCTGTTACTACAATGTATTTTCCATCTGGCTGATCTTTGAGACGCTTCAGTGTTGACAGTGAGATTTTGGCTTTGCATTGACCGTACAACTCTACTTCATCTGAAATCAATCCAATTTCTCTGGCCAGCTCACCAATGGGCTTAGGAGTACATGATCGTGAAACTTCAATGTCACTGAAAAACAACAGTTATATTGAGAAAGGAGAAGATAGCATTCTAATCTCTCGTTAAATATTGGGAAAATACAAATCACACCTAAACTTGCCCTCTTTCTTTGGACCTTGAAAGTGCAGGCTTTCTGAATGTTCTTCTTTGTGAAAACTTTCCCAAAGTATAGAAAATAATGTAGCAGGAAGAAGAATGGATGAAAATCCTTCTTCTGAATATGCTTGCTTTCCTACACATTTCAACAAACAAGTCCAGCTTTCTGCAGCCCACAGCTACTCCTACTTCTGCAGCCTTGCAATCCACAGCTACTCTTCGTCCAAATGTCAATAGCTGTATAATCAGCAGTGGCAACTGAAGCACAAAAATTCATTTAGGAAAAACATGAGGCCACAAAAAAACAAAACAAAAACCCAAATACAGTTGACATTCCTAGAACTTTCCAGTAGTCGAGAGAGTATGTTAGATAAGACAGAAGAAAATAGCACAGAATAGTGTGCTCTGAAGTAGGCATAAGAAAGGCATGATGTGAAAAGAAATATTCTATGTTGTAACACTTGAATGAATGTGCTATTGCTTTTACTTTCCCTGCTGTCCATTTTCTCTATATCAGCAGAAACTCCAATAGAGGCTATAAAAAAGTTTTCTCCTGCTCTCTGTCTCACTGGGACACAGCAAGGCCCAAATATAGACTTCCATTCCTTTCTAGAGACTAATTTTTATTACTTCTTTCTTACCTTGGAACAGGAGTTACAGGAGTGAGCAGTCTATACTGAACATTCCACTTGCCAGGTTGATACTCCTGAAGAAAACGTTGAGCACTTTCTACTGTACTCTGAATTGGTGTTTTAAAAAAGAGAACAAAATAAAAATTAATTACTGTAACCAATAATCTATCTGTTTTGTTTAGAAAATTTAAGTTGCACAGTATAATCTGCAAAAGACAGGAAGCAGCTCTATATCCCTTAAATACAGAATTAGGTAAATATATGTGTACCTCATTTGCATTTTTTGTGCACAATTTATATTTACTCTTCAGAAACCTACTTCTGCATAACTTCCTAAACACTTCAATACACATCAAGATTCTATGTTCCTTGTCCAGGGCTTTAATTTGTTGTGATACACACTGCAAAGTGGCCTTGTTATGTTCTTTTTCTCAATTTAACCCAAACTTTCTCAGCTTACGCCCTCTAGATGTGTTACAGTGGTAAGTTTTAAGAAGACTTTTGGTGCCCTGTGCTAGCTGGGCATTTTAGCAAGTGGGGCTAGTATATGTTTTACATTTGGAAAATAAATAAATCTGGAAGGCACTAGCTTAATGTCATATAAGTGCTTTTTATTGTTTATCTGAGATACAGTGGGTTATATTATTCACTGTTTCTATTTTCTTTTAATATTATTGCATTGAACCTCTGGATTCAAATTCTTATTCAGTCTCAAAACTCCCTAACTAACTTTAGGTCAGTCAAACTCATCCGGAAAACCACATATATTCAAAAGATGGCTTGTAAATAAAATGAGCAGAGAAAATATTCTGCATTCTACTTATAACCTGGGGAAAAAAAGAGGAGTAATAATAATTATTAAAGTTTTATTGAGATGCCTTTAAGTATTGTTTAAAAAAAGCAGAAAATAGAGAGGTGGGGTTTTTTTTTCAATCACTGCAACAAAAGCGCAGCCGAGTGGAAAACAAAAGGCAGAAATGGGAGCAATTTCTGGCTTCTCCATTGATTTTGTTTGTGGGAAGTCATCAGGGAATGTCAGAAATTGTGATCCTGTAGCTGCGGCTTACTGTGATGTCATTATTGCAAGCCAGGCATCAGGTGCCTTATCCAATCATGTGGCATTGAACTGAATGCTTTATTGTAATTAATCAAGCTACATGCAAGCTGGTCTTCCTTCTCTTTCAATTTTCCAAAATCACCTTAGCTGTATATATGGACAGTGTTGAGCAGCAATTCTATTTCAGGTGTGTTTTTCCATACAGGATCTCCCACTTGAACCATCAGCATTGGCAAAATCACCATCAGTCCATTGCAGAAGGCAGTTTTGCATCCTGAGATGATACCTTTAGTATCACAAACACCCATATTTGCCTATCTGGGGCTCTGGGAGAGACTGGATAGGGGGACAAAAATGCAAAATCCAATCTGAACATCTGGCTGATTGTGCAATGAGCCACAATTGTCCTTGTTTCTAGGTGATATTGCTTGATCAGCTATTATTTAGTCTTCATGTTCTTCAACTTTTCTTTCATCCATTCTAGCTTGCTTGCATCTGATCTTTAGCAGGCTGTCTTATTTTCCAGCCTAATTTTCATTTTGGTGATGCACCATTTGGCTTTTATTCTTGTTTGTTGATTTTGCATCCAAGCTATTCAGTTACAATTACAGCAATGCTGTACATTAGTTGGTTTGTTTATTTATTTCTGATTCTGGATGTTGTTCTTTCCAGAACTGGTGCATTCTTTTCAAATATCCTTTCTCACTGGATTTCATTTGTAATAGCAGATCATTATTTCTTTGTTTTCAGTGTTTGCATATTTGCGATGGGTAACAACTTTTCTTCCAGTAATCCTGCAGCTGCTGGCACTAGTTGTTTAGCAACAGTCCTGAGTCCTGTTGCTTATTTATCACCAGATGTCCAGAAACACCTACTGTGGTCCTTGTTGATCTGGGTGATGACCCATCCAATAAGGGTTTTTGTAAATTACGTATCACCATATCATTTATGGGACAGACACTCTTCATCTAGCTCTTCTGATGAAACTTGTGCAGTTTAGTTAAACCTCTGGCATAGCTCTCATCCTCCTTGGAGTATGCAAGCGCCCCCCCCATGTCAAGTTAATGCCTCACTGTAGGATTATTATTATTATCCCAAATTATACTGCATGTAGAACCTTATGAGAAAGATTGGCCATGATCTAAAAGTATTCTGGGAAAACCAGAGGATTTAAAACTGTGTGGGATGAAACAGAGAGCACTGCTAGGCATCTGTACTATACAGAAAGTCTGTGGAAAGTGAAAAAAGGCTCTCCCCCAAAGTGAGGTACTCACCTGCATCAGCATTGCAACTGTCATTGGTCCAACCCCACCGGGGACAGGGGTAATATAGGCTGCTCTCTCCTTTGCTGAAGCATAAGCTACATCTCCAACAACCCTTTTCCCACTGGCCTTTGTGTTATCTGTGAAGGAGAGATAAGAACACACTGGAAGAAAACGATACCCTCAAAACATATCCATCCTATGAGAGGCAACAGAAAATAAAGCTTTAGGTTAGCTCGTAATGACAAAATCTATACCAATATTCCTCTTGGCATTGCTGAGTTAACACATTCTCAGCTAGTCCTCCTCTTTCAGATTTGTTTAAAAACTGCTTTGTTAGCATGCTTGTGAATAAACATGACTGATCCAGGCTTGAGGGCAGAATTCTGGAAAACAATAGCTTTCTTCAAGAAGCAAGGTTTGTTCTCAATATCATGCATGCCTCATAATTGCAAATGGAGATACTTAAGTATCTGCCAGAAAACTAAAAGTTTCCAGATTACTGAAGGAAGGAAAAGATGGGAGAGGAACAATAATCCTCTGCAATGGTGGAATTGACATTTCAAAATAATATTTAACTCAAGATTTTAGCAGGGTTTACTACTGGTACTTTTTAATTAGGATTGGGAAGGTTTTCAAAAGGAACTTTTTAGTTTCAGCAGTATAGAGGACAACTTTTGTATTTATTAAAAACATCCCTACTGCTTTAGGCAACTGGGGGGAATCGTTTGGAAGATTAGCTGTTTGTTATTGCACTAAGATGGAAAGAGATACTCTTGGCACTTTACTTGCTTCATCAGCCTCAGATGCTAAAGAAGAATGAGTGAGGATAGAACAAAAAAATATTTTGACTGAAGGTGTGCCCGGTATAATGTTGCAGGATCCATCTGGCTCAGTCGCTAGAAGGAGAGATTTAATCTTTTGAGCTTTTGTATTTGTGCTGGAGCCCATCTTTACAGATTCCAGTAGAGAGAAGTTCCTTGAGGATGGGTTCCAGTACAAGTCCAAAAACTTGAAAGACTAAACTTTTGGTCCCAGTGACCAACCCAGATTGCATCCTGCAAAAAAAATATAGGGCAGCAGAGAGCAGCATTTCTTTAGTGCACATTACAAAGACATGTAATGAAATAACCTGGATTCCACAGGATTCTCTGATTTCATTTAAGAAAAGGAATACAAATTAGAAACAAGTCTCTTAATGGCAAGGTAAGGCAAACTAAAATGTTACTCCTTTCTTAGAAGCTAGATAGCAGAGAACTATAAAGCACGTTACTCTAAAAAAAAAGTCACAAACACAGTACCCGCTGTTCAATAAATAGATTTTAATATTATTATTTCATACCAGATCTATGTAAATGCACCAAAGCACTTTTTCTATTCTTTTTAATTATGGTTTTAGTCCTGGCATGGGATTCTTTTATATGGCTACCTCAATAAGGCACCAAACAAAAAGCTGTAAATAATTATAGCTGCCTCTTGAAGCTTCATAAAAGTAGCCTGGGTCTCCATAGCAGCAGTTATCAAACCAATGGCAGGGATTTAATGGGAGCCTCAATTTTCTCACAACCAAGTTGCTAGCTGCTTACCACATATTTAAGAATAATACTCTAATGGCTGGTGTGATTGCCTTTCTGCCTGTCAGCATCACTCCCACCAAAACACTTTCCTTTGGCACCAAGGTATTGCTGGAACATTGAGAGCTGAAACTTGGGAGTGAGGAGAGCCTACGTCTTTTATTCATTCTGGGTGGGTTGAAAATGGCCTGAGGAACCGATGTGTACATTTTTAAAGCCTTAAAACTGGTGTACACTTATTTGAAAGAAAAAAATTCTACACATCTTAAAGTTTGAAAAAGGCTGTCTTAAAGCCTCACATTGTCATCCTCCTCAAAAATGGGTAAAATATTTTGGGCTTGCTGGGTTCCTGATGTTCCCTAAGCATTTTCTTTATCAGGCTGTGTATCATTACCATCATCATCATCATCATCATCATCATCATCATCATCATCATCATCATCATCATCATCATCATCATCATCATCATCAAGAGCCACATGTGGCCTATGAGCTTTAGCTTACTGCAAGTTCAAATTCAACATCCCCTGCCCCTCCAATGTGGGAATAAGCCAACTGGGGTCTTCTTCTTGAGAAATGACTCAGCTAGCGTGCTTGTACTTTATGGGCTTTTTCCTCAACCTCAAAGGCAGATGATGAAGTGAGCCACAATTGCAAAGAAATGTGAAGAAAATGAGCATCTTTATTTAACCCTTTGATTAGTTAAGTGCAATTAACGATAGATCATTTATAAAAGCAACCTTTCTAGAAGTGCAGCAAGTAGGAGGAGAGCAACTGTTTGACAGGTGTGACTAATCCTCTTAGTTTCTTAAACTGGAGAGCAGATGGGTAGAGAACCTCCACTTTACTAAAGAGGAACCTTATGCAACCAATCTCTGGTTTCTTAATTAATTTCTCAGTAAGAAAGAAATGATTTCATCCAAAATCCTAACGAGATTGTCAATCCAACTGAAGAAATCCTTGGCTAAAAGCTATTCATGGTTTGTTTGGTTTGGGCTAACTACTGTGAACCATGACATATGGCTTGCTTAGTGTATTGTCTAAACTTAGACAAATCTGAATTTTTCAACAAACCATTTGTGAATATAGTTGCAGAGTTCCATGGAGAAAGGGCAGGGTGTAAAAATCATACATAAGTAGAAATACTATGAGAGACACACTAAAAGTTGCTGTTTGTTCTTCCTTGGATTTCATTCTGCGATGATACAGAAAAGATTAACATATACATCCATTCCTAGCATTGCATTTCCTCCATGTCTGTCTGTCTGTTTATCTATCTATCTATCCATCCATTCATCCATCCACAGAGATTCAAGAGACAAATGGACAGGTACTCTTCTGGAAGGGCTGTGCTGCATTTAAAAGCAGAGTGCCATGAAGCTGCTTATATTGTTGCTGCTACTTTGATGTTGGAATTCCTTTAGAGATTATATTACATATGTATGTAAACTGCTTTATGGAGCCACTGAGATAGAGGGTCTGGCAACCTGGTATCTTCTGGATGGTTCCGATTACATCTTACATAAAATCGAATCCATCTGGAGTTCAGAATGCTTCCAATGTGTGGAAGGCACCATTGCTATGCCTGACCTAGTATTTCTATATTTGATTGGGAGACAACAAATTGAACACTACAGGGATATTTATTAGGACAAATTGCCAATACAACAATCTCTACCTGTAAGAGATCAAATGGCTACATATATTAAACATCACTATCTTCAAGTTTCTACAGCATAATTTTATTTCCTTTTCTTCACTTTCTAATCCCTAATCTCCCCATTCTGCACCCCCTCAAGACTTCAGAGACAATGGGATTTACTTCCAAATTAAGATCTGTAATTGCCTGACTGAACCAGTAATGAATGTAACCATTTTCTCCTACCTATATCCACATACACTTCTATGCTAATTAACATATGTTTACTAACAGTTTTTCAAAGTCATTTTTCAGCATTACCTGGAATATGATTGATTCCACAGTCGATCACTACTGAACCTGGTTTGATCCATTCACCTTTTACCATCTCAGCTTTGCCAGCTGCAACCACTAGGATATCTGCTTTACAGACCTGCAAGCACAATTTGTATTAACCTAGTTCCATAAAGAAACTTTGATCATTAAATTTGTTCTCTTTCTTGCCTGCTTTGCCTCCCCCTCTTTAAAGTGATTTATCTATTTAACAATGTCCTATTTAACAATATGTTTAACACACACACACACACACATATATATTTGTGTTGAGCAACATGTGACTCCCTTCTCAGACATAAGCATCAATATAGAAATCATTTCCCCAACATTTTGCAATTATCAGATATTCCACCTATCAGCAAGAGTTCATCTTTTTAGAACACACATGCAAATCAACAAAAGTGCATACCAGGGAGAACTCTTGAATATTGTTTTTGACAGGCTAACTTTCCATAAAAAATTTTTGTTTGAAATGTCAGAAATGTTATTTGTGCATTTTGAGTTGTTTATTATTCTCACTTTAACAGACAAAAATAAATGATGGAGATGGGCAAATTTTTGTTTTCCATTTAGTTGCATAATACTTCTGCACGCTAACAGTTGCCCAATAATCTTTTTTTAGATTAATCTGTTTATTTATGCATAAGTAAAGTGCAAGGTGAGAAGACTCTTAGAAAAGGGAGAAATATAGAATAACAGAGTTGGAAGGGACCTTGGAGGTCTTATAGTTGCCCAATAGTTGTCCACACATAGATATTCTAAGAAAGCCAAAACCTCACTTTTACTAAATATTCAGATTTGAGGTTTATTAAAATTTTGGATTGACTGAGAGTGCTGTAGTTGTTCAATAATAAAATTAATCCTCCAAAATACAACTTGCCTAATAACTGTGCACACAGTGTACATGTTTCCTCCCAAAAGTCTATATACTTCTTTGACTAGAGGGCTTAATAATTGTTCATGCAAAACTGGCTTCTTGTGAATCTGCACAGACCAACGAATAGTGGCTCAACATGGTTGCATTTGTTTTTGTAGACTGTTCTTCTTCCTGTATCTATGCTGAGCCGGAAAATCACTAGCCAAATATAACGTACTAGTTTGGGTCAAGCGTCTGCTTGAACATGGACTTAAAGAAGGAATCCTATATTGCAAACTGAGGCCTGCTACTTCCCAGTATTCTTTCCAAGAGGAAATTACAGATTTTCCTGGGATTTTGCATATAGAGACATGTACTTTAGTTTGGAGTTACATTTACTTCCCATGATCACCTATCCTATTAAGAAATCCTGTGCATCTGGAAAAAGGAACCTGTTGGGAGAGAAGATGGTGCATTCCCTGGCTGAACACACACTTTGCATAGGCAAAACCCAGAATCATTAGAGCTGCAGTTTTCCTGCCTTACTTCGTCAGCCAGCGATGCAGTCTTGGAATGGCAAGTGGTCACGGTTGCATGGTTCCAAAGCAGCAGGTCATGCATAGGAGCCCCGACGATCTTACTGCGCCCAATCACTACTGCTTTTTTGCCTGCTACTTGAACACCTGAAGTGCAGAACCCAGAATTTGCATTCACATCATAAAAACTGTGCTCTATTCAGTCTATGATTTATCTCTGGCTTACAAAAAGCAACTGCAAAAGCCCCAAATCATGTTTTTATTAGGGTTTGTATCTGTTAAGCTCCGTGCAGTTGGGCAAGATAAAAAAACAAAACAAAACAAGAAGTAGATAGATTTCACTAGGGTTTCTTTGATGCTACTCTGGGGTAAGTTCAGAACCTTGAAAAGAGTAATAGCGTTTTTCCAGTCATATTTATATGAATTAATTAAGGCAGAGTGTCTTTGAATGCTTTGACGTATTTCTTCCAACATTTTATTTAATTTTCACATTTCTGAACTGCCTATCCTCAAAGAGGGAATATTTATCTTCATTTGTGCTAAGTTGCCATTTATGATAAAACATCAGCTGAACTGTCCACTCAAGTGTCTATTTCTGTGTTTTCTTTCATTCCTTTTCCAGCTTCCCCACAATCCCTCATGGTACCTAAAGTGCATCCCTGGATCTTGTGAATCAAGACCCATCCTTTCCTTGCTCACCTGTTTGCCTGATAAGTTCCATGCATCCTTTGGGTGTGCAAGGAATGAAGCAGTTGCTGAGGTCCCCACGTGACAGCTTCCCTGCATTTATACTGCTCAGGCTAAAAAGTAAAAAGCAAAACAGCTGAATTAGTCCTTGAAATTTTATCTCCCCATCTAAACTTTTGTAGGGGAGGAACTACAAGAAACCTTGTGGAGTACTAAATACTCATATCACTGAATTAGATGCATTAACTTACTTTAATGCAACTTTTGGCATTAATGCAACTTGCAATTTAATGACAGCCAGTTTGCTGTAGTGGTTAAGGTATCAGGCTAGAAACTAGGAGAGTTCCACCTTAGGCACAAAGTCAGCTATGTAATATTGGGCCAATCATTCTCAGCCCAAGGAAGAAGGCAATGGCAAACAGAAGTTATTAAAGCTTAACTTTTGGTGATCTTCTGCCTGAACATTTACTTATACTAGTGAAGTTTTCTTCCTGTGACAATAAAAGCAAAATGGAAACCGAACATATATATACTAGTGACTGGACACTTTTAAAAGCAGCCACTTCCCAAAAAAAATATTTTGTTTTCTTTAGTATAATCTTTTCCCGACTTGACAACTTTAAGATGCGTGGACTTCAACAATTTCCCAGCTGGCATTTGATGTTGAAGTCCACATATTTTAAAGTTGCCAAGTTTGAAAAATACTATCTTAATGTATTCCTTCCCCAGATGGCCCTCCAGATGTTTTGGGACTATAACTCCCAACAAGAGAGTTTTATTCCCAAGTAAATTAGCATGCATATTTTATAACAATCATACCCATCGACGTCTTTTTCAGGTGCCACAGCATTGGTTATTTTCTCTGTGTTGATGGGCTTGTTTGAATCCAAAGGCAGTTGCACTATAAACCCATGGATGGCAGGGTCTTCATTCAAATTGTTAATGCATTTGAGCACCTGCATGTTAATAGGAATGGTGAAAAGAAAGGAAACAAACCAATTCAGAGAGAATGCTGACAAACGAAGAAGCAGCTTCCTAATTTCTTCATCCACTCCTGCTGCCAGGAGGCATCAAGCATGAGTGATTGTGTAGGGGGCACAGAAATACTTACCAGTTCTAACAAACTGAAATTATTCTCAATATTACCTCGTAATAATGAATGTATCCAAAAGCAGTGTTAGGGTTATTCATACAACCTGCTAAACCATGGGTGTCCAAACTTTTGGCTTGCCTGGGCTGCATTAGATGAAGAGGAATTGTCTTGGGCCTCTTATAAAATATATACCGTAGTTAATGTATATAAATCACATAATGTTAAACATTTACAATTTTGTGGGGCCGGACTACTAGCTGTCCAGTCACATGCACCCTATGGACCATGGGTTGGATGTACCTGCACTAAACCGAAGTCAAACAAAAACCTAGTAGGATATGTCAACCCAGCTATGGTTTGTAAACATTTTAAAGTTTATGGTAGTAATCCCACCCTTCCCAGCTCACATTTGGAATCTCTTGAAATATGGTTGTTATGGAGAACAGGATCATTAATAAGATTATAAATGAATTATTCCTTGCCACCAGCTCTGGCCTATTAAGTACACTCTATCATTTTAGCTTATCTTTGCTTTTTTCCTCCTTCGTTAAAAAAGTAAGTATACTTCTGAACAATATTCGGGGTTGTAGCCATCCATCTAATGATGATTCTGGAATCTATTAGAAGTTCTTGAGGTTAGTATTGTATGCTTTTCATTTATTATTTTTAATTAACTGAATCATTGAAAAATGAAGCAGCGTACATAAGGCTTATGACTGAGTTCAATGTGTCCACATAGCCAATCATAGTTTATTCAAAAGTACACAAGTAGAAAATCATGATTTAATATGACATGCTATTTTTAGCCATTGTTTCTGCCTGGTAATTTTTAAAAGAAGTTCCCAAATTAAAAATGGTAAATTATAGATACCATAGCTAACGTTAGAAAGAAAACAATCATTTCAATAGTGGTTCAGGATACAGATTTTCAAAGGGCAACAGAAGACATACTATCAGGTGAGACAGATCTGATCACATATAGCTGATGCATGCATGTTTTAAAGTGAATTGGATTACCTCAGCTTCTGTAGCAGTGCCTGGCAGCTTGATGTGATTGGCATTGATCCCGATCTGAGAAAACAAAATGCCAAATCACAACTTATGAACTGAGACATGACCAGATGAACATTAAACAGTCTCACTTTGCAAGCTTTATAACATTCCCCATACAGAGTTCAAAAAAGGTATATAGCAGGAGGTTAAAATGTTCATTGGGCAAAGGCAGGAAAATGTATTCCTAGGTTGTCTAGGCAACCAGGCAACCTTCTTGTCACACTGCAAAGCAAGAGTTTCATCATCTGTCATTGCAGTACAGTGTGGGAAATAAGAACTAATCATGTGTTCAATTCTGGTCTTGAAACAGAAATAAAAACAAGTTTTTATATTTATAAGTACGTACATATCTATCTGTATGTGTGTACTTCTTTACTATAGCTTTAATTAAGCATTTGTTTAGCAATTGCCCCTATGCAAATTGGCAAATGATCCTTGGTTACCACAACAGTCCTGCATAACATGCTACTTATCCTAACTTTGTACAGCTGAAGAAGATAATTGTCACAAAGTCTTTCCACCAGAATGGAAGACCCTGCAGAGCTTCTAACTACTCTACAGAAACAGTTTTCAATCTCCTTGATAGTGGTTATATTTATATTTTACCATCTATCTAAACTTACATCTTATTTCCTTCTTTCCATAAGCTACTCTTTCTAATCCTCAAACTCATAGTTTTTCTCTTTTCAGCAAAAAA
The DNA here is from genome assembly GCA_032468155.1 of Oxyrhabdium leporinum. Taxonomy (NCBI): domain Eukaryota; kingdom Metazoa; phylum Chordata; class Lepidosauria; order Squamata; family Cyclocoridae; genus Oxyrhabdium; species Oxyrhabdium leporinum. The sequence goes on along the minus strand of JANHFL010002099.1, from coordinate 201,154 downwards.
AATCTATAAAAGGTTTCCAGTCACTAATAAATGTGATCTTTTTCTAATCAAACAATGTTGCCATCTCTGCTAGTTCTGTCATCTTCGTCAACCATTCCTCCAACCATTCCTCCATTGTGGGTATTTCATAATCTTTCCATTTTCAACTTATAGTAGACTTGCAGCAGCAATCATATATAAAAATAATCTTCCACTGCTCTTTTGTAATTGACTATCCATTAACCCTAACAAGAAAAGTTATGGTTACAATTACATATTACAATTGGAAACGATGTATCTCAATTTCTCTATTTGAAGCTAAATTCACAAATAGGAACAAAATGTAATTGAATCAAATGCTATTAAAAACCAAATTACCTCAGCAGCAGCCTTCAGCTTCATGCTAATGTAGAGATTTGAATCATCCCGGTCACCAACCTTTGGGGAAAATAAATCAGATTATTTTATAGGCCAGTGTTCTCCAACCCCTGGGCCGTGGCCTGTAGGGAACTGGGTCGCATGACCGACTGGCCAATGGACATATGTGCAGCTCGACCTGTGTGAGCCACCAGTTCTTCTCTCCCCTCCCCCTGCTGGGCTGCCAACCATCAAAAGTTGGGGACCACTGTTATAGGCCTTTCATCCATGCTATTGAAGACTAAATTTACAGAAAGCGTCTCAAAGTTGAAGTGTTCTGATCATGACTTCAAAACCTTTTGCACAATTCTAAAATATATTTCTTTATCCTAGATCCGTGATAGCGAACCTATGCCACACATGCCAGAAGTGGCACGCAGAGCCATCTCTCCGGGCACACCAGTTCTGGCACGTGCCAGCCAGCTGGTCTTCGTGCGTGTGGGAGCGCTGGAAACTGGAAGAGCAGCTCCTGGCACATGCATGCGTGTTAGAAACTGGCCAGCCAGCTGGTCTTCGCACATGTATGCATGTTAGAAGCTGGAAGACCAAGTGGCCGGTGTGCATGTGCGCACCGGGAGCTGCTCCTTTGGTTTCTGGCACACGCATGTGTGCGCTTGCATGTTTCAACATTCGGTGCCTTTTCAGCATGCACGTGCTGCCATTTCGGCACTCAGTGCCAAAAAGGTTAACCATCACTGTCTAGATAATTGTTCACTCTTCCAAGAAGTTGGATATTGCCAAAACAGAACAAAATAATACTAATAATATGTTGTACTGCTCTGAAGTACCTTTTCATCTTAATCTGTTACTTTAGTGGTGGCTGGAAAACAATGTTGCATACAGTACAATGTAATGAATAACATGTGTTGTTAATCTCATAAAATGGTAATGTTTCTACATAAGCAAATTTCTTGGTTATCTATTTATTACATTTTTATTCTACTTTTATCCTTTATCAGTAACAAGGCAGTGAGCATAGCTAATACTCCTTCTTCTTACTATTTTTCCCACAACAACAACCCTGTGAGGTGGGTTGGGCTGAGAAAGTGAGAGAAAGAGTGGCCCAAAGTCACCCAGTTGTCTTCATGCCTAAGGTGGGTCTAGAACTCACAGTCTCCTGATTTCTAGGGCAGCGCCTCAACCACTACACCTATTGTCTAAAGTTTTCACTCAATCGGATTTAATATTTAATGGTCTTTTTGAGCAAAGCCAAATTATATTTTCACTGCTGCACTAGCTCAACTGGGATCTTGTATCTGCCTCTGAAGGTACAGACTTCGTTCTTTCTTACATAATTTCTCCCAGTCAACAGGGGAGATTAGCTGGAATCTGGCAGACTTTAAAACCTTCACTCTAAATATGAATATATTCATATTTAATCTGTTTTTTTAGCTAATATGCACTTTTACAAGTGTGCTAGTAATATATAATACAATGTCTTCCTCAAACTGAGCTCACTCTGACTTTACAGACACATCCATGTAGCATAAATGCAAGATAAAAGGTACAGAAATAAAATGTTTGGCATCATGAAAGGCTTTTTGGATACTTTCTCCTGTTTCAAACTGCATCTAAAATTCAAGAGATGGCACAACATTGAATTCAAAGGCAAAAAACGCACTTTGGAGCACCCTTGGCAACTTTTAAAATAGATGCAGCTTTTTCTGGAATTATGTCGCTGCTTTTGTGGCTACAGTGTAAGACTTACTGACAGATGCTACATGAGAAGAGCTACCTGAATGCTCTGAAGTTCCCTTTTCTCCTTTGAATTCAGAGTTTGCATACTTCCAGAAAAATCCTCTCTCTGGATGCAGCTACCATTCCCTACAGAGTTTTCATGGTTCACAGACATATTAAATTGTGTTGTCAACAATCTGCTGTTATGTAGACCTTTCCAGTACAAAAAAGAAAAAGATTCATTTCAATTGTTATTGACTGTAAGGGCTGTGGAAATGAATGCAACAGCTCTAAGCTGATATAGAACAACAATGCACCAAAACTATTACAGATAGTCCTTGCCTTACAACTATTCATTTAGTGTCCAAGTTACAATGCAGAAAAGTGACTTATAGCTGGTCCTCATAGTTATGACTGTTGCACCATCACATGATCAAAATTCAGGTGCTTGGCATGTATTTATGATGGTTGCAGTGTCCTGAGCTCGCTTGATTGCCATTTGTGACTTTCCTAGCCAGGTTTTGGCACACGAAGTCGGGGAGCGGGGGGGGAAACCAGACTCACTTAACAACCATGTGGTTTGCTTAACTACCCTGGTGATCTGCTTAACAACTCCAACATAAAAATTGCAATATTGGGTGTGACTCAATTATGACCTCATTTAGGGGCAGAAGTTCCACTCCCAATTGTGATCATAAGTTAAAGACTACCTGCATATGCTTGATGTGGCTCTACAGTTTGACAATATACATAGCCCTTACCTGCAGAATAGCAAGGCCTGGCCTGAAACCAGGAACTTTTGCTTTCATTTCTGCAACTTGCTTCTTCAGTCGCTCCCTTACTTGGCTAGAAAGAACAGGTGGGAAAGAGAAAGTAAACATTAACAATTAATACAAGATTTAAAAATTGGAAGTGGGATCTAGTTCCAAAGACAACCCCAAATTTAAATTTGCATCATTTAGTTTTCCTAATTTTAGTTCCCAATTCCTCAAATGTAAAACTGTGCTGCTGACCAGAATGAAGAAAGGGGAAGAAATCCATCAACTGCCCAAGTAAAGATGATTAAACAACTTTCTTTTCTTTGCTCATAAAATGTCATGAAGTGTCACTCATCAATGGTGAGAGTCAACAGTGCAGTTGTGAAGGTATGTAGATGCCTAAAATGAAGTGAAATCTAACAAGGAACAATTACTAAAGGCAGTTTTAAAAACTGACATGCTTATTGGCCAGTGACAAATGTATCAGTAAAGGAGAATATTTGTAGCTTCGGGTTGAAGTGATGGATCCTTGGTGCTCCCTGAGCTTGGTTATTTTCTTGCAGGTGTTTCATTACCCAAATGTTGCTAATGCTACTAAGGAGTGGGGTTTGCTGTATGTAGTATGTAGTTAATTATGCAAAAGAGACAATTAACAAGCCAAAAAGGGAACACAACCTCCCCACCAGCAATCAGCACCCAGATAAGCACAGATTAACTCCAAGATTAACATCAGACCAACAATCAAGTAAACAATACCCCAATCAAGGAACTAGCACTGAAGATGTTGCTTGGTTTGGGTAATGAAACGTTTGCAAGAAAACAACCAAGCTCAGAGAGCACCAAGGCCCCACAGGAACAATTTATGAACTGGATCTGAGAAAGTTTCACAAGAAATATCAACAAAATGTTAGTGTCACTATTTATTATTTACAATATATGTCTGTTGATTTTACAAAGTTACATAATATCCAATGAGGTAAGTGACAGACCCAAATGAGTTTTAACAATAACTGGGATATGAGAATATTTTTCTTGTACAAAATATTATGCAACAGTATTTCTTATGTTTAATTATTAGCTGGAAATATTTAGTTTAGAGCAGGGATAAGCAATTGGTTTTCCCAAGGGACCACATGAGAAACTGGGATTGTTGTGAAAGGCCAAACCTATAGGCTGAACTTAATTCTGCTCAACATTAATTTTATTGCTTTATAAAAAGTAGTAAACTATATGGTTTTGATTAGCTGCTACTGGTAAGAATAAGTGTTATGTCTTATTTACATTTGACTTCTAATTTCTGATTTCCCTCCAAACAGTTGGACAGGGACAGCCAAAGGGCCGGATGTAGCCCAGGGACTGTAAAATGCCAACGTCCGGCTTAGAGAAAAGTCAAATTGAAGAAGAAAATGAAACTGACAAACCAATTGTTACTGTACATCATTTGCTACCATATACTCTAGTCTAATAAAATGAACAATCACATCTTTTAGTGCCACCTGGTGAACCCAGAGTGCAACTGCAAATAACATTTTTTCCCGTAACATTGTTTGAAAGACCAGTAGAACTTAATAATTACCTGCTGCAGACATTGCATTGAGCCAGGTTCTGCTTAACCATTATTTCTTCCTGAGCTAGAATTGGCTGAGTTTTATTTGTGATGCAAAATCATAAACCATGTTTTGCAAAATACAAGGACTGCATCATATCTAATATCGCCCCCCAAACCACTTTGTATTAATACAATACACGAAACAAGTTACTATTTGATTAAATACAGTAGTTGTCAACACGTGAGAAAGCAGCTTTCCAAACATCATAAAATGTTACTAGCAAGGATTCGAGAAAGAGGTCTGAGATGGTTAATGCTGCTTAAACAGAGCCTATGTCAGTCTTCACACAAGTACAATGATAAGTCAACTCTGCATTCATAAAATTTCATCCTGCACCCAAAAGCAGAAACTTCAGAGACTTGACACAATAAAAGAAGCTACGTAATTAGTCACAAAAGAAATCCTGTTTATACATAGATTTGCCTGTTTGAGAACACAAAAATTAAACCTGATGTGCATGATAGCTTGAGCTTGAACTCCTAATACTTTTCCTCTCACCCTTTGGAGTCAATGGAGTTTTGGCCATTCTTTTCTCAGCTTTGAGAGTGAGAAGCAGCAGTTCAGATCTCCTTGAGTTTTGATCTTTCCACATTATACTCCTTTAGTGATTTTTTTTCAAAGCTGATATTTACCTAATTTCCTCACTTTTTCCTGGTAGGACTTGATTTCTAGTTATCTTTGTCTTAATTTTCTCTTGAGGCTGGCATTCGAAACAATGCCAGTCATCCTTCTAATCTCCCATAATGTCTATAATGATGCTGTGGCATTTTCTCTTGCTTTTCACTGATGAAACTACAGATTAAGTCACAGGCTAATACATACATACATACATACATACATACATACATGTGTGTGTGTAAAATAAATCACAAACAAAGGTTAGAAGGGGAAAGTGCAGTATTAACCGACAGAGGGGGTAATTCTGGGTGAACCAAAAGAAGGTATTTTACCCATGGTCTCCTTAAACTTTTCCTAATATTACAAATACGTGTTTTTCAAGGTAACATTTGAGATAGCCCTGTAAGAAATTAACATCTCTGTTAGCTTTAATTTCACAATATTTAGTTTATTGATTATGTGTCATCAAACCAGTTTCGACTCTTACTGACCAAATAGATTTAGTAATTTTCACTGGATAAAAAAGCTGAGTGGACATCTATCAGTTAATATTTCACCAAATCCCACTCCATGAATTCCCTTACATATATGATTGATGACAAGGAACCCCAAACTTTCTGATCACTGGACACTTTTATAATTTTGAATTCTCTTCCAAATAATTGCTAAGGATCTTGCATGGCTTTCCTAAGGCATCCAACCAGTTAAAAGTGAGAAACTGTCACAATTCTAGGTGCCATTCTCTCCAGTTCCCCTCTTTTAGGACAATTCCTCCTGATTTCGCTAACCTTTGTTCTTTTCCTGGGCAGATACACTCCCATCCAAACTAAGCAATGCTTACAAGCCACTTATCATTTTCATGTCTTAAAAAAAACCTATGGTGCCCATAAGAGATCTTGAAAATAGAGGTTGGCTGGCACTAATAGTGCTAGAGCCCCCTCCTAACGTAAAAAGGAAAGAAAAAAAATCTAACTGGGACAGGGAGCCTGGTGGGGATAGGATTTAGGTTATTATACTATCTTGCAATGTCTTGTCTAAATGCAATCTTCAATTGGACAAAATAGTGTATCACTGGGCAACAATTTTTGAATCAACATACCTCAAATGGGGTAAGTTACAGTAATGTGTTCCAAATTCACAGCAAATTTGGGACTGCTTCAACTCTTGCCACATTGCTGCAATCACATGTTTGTGATTTCCAGGGCTTTCTGCCAAATTCCTACACTCAACATCAATGGAAAAGCTGGCAGGAAGTCAGAAGTCATTCCCACTCCCACTGCTTTTCCCCCCACCCATGGTTATTCTGTTTCTCTATTTAGGTAAGGAAAAATCTTGCAAACTAAGACTCAACAATCATTGGATTGTCTAATTTTCTATAATAAAGAGCAACGTAGATTTTTTTTTCTGTTAAAGTATGCCAAAAGGCAGACAAATATGGCTTATTGAAAAATCTGTGGCTAAACAAATCATGATTTAGCACAATCTTACGACAATGCTACTTGAAGATTGCCCAGTGAGTTCTGGGGCTCAGAAAGAATTTGCTCCCCACTCATCCCAAGACCAAGACCAAGCAACCCACTATTCCACAATAGCTAAAATTCATTCTGTTTTTTCCAATATGGGCCATGTTAAAGGTTTGCAATTCCAAAGGTCATTAAGAGAGCAGATTCTTGTAGCTGCTTCATATGCCAATTCAGCTAGAAAGGAAAATTCCACACAACATGTAAAGAACAGAAACTTTTCCCCTTAAACTTCACAGATAGCCTGCTCATACATAAGTGCTAATTAATCAGTTGCCATATGAATTCTAAACTCGTGATATCCTCCTCTAAAAAGCTTGGAAAGGATAGATATATCTAGATCCCTCCCTTTATGAAATCTGTCTGAAACAATCTCACACAGTAACTTTCCCAATTCTGTTGTTCTTCAACACCCCCTTGAGGCCTAAAAGAAGGAGAATATTTATTTTTGTTCTCCAACTTCTTCCTTTAGGTTCAACTCCCAAATCAACACAATTTGGAAGCTTTAAAAACAGCTACTTAATTATAGCCTGGCAACATGGACAGTTCAGAAATGTTTGTCAGCTTCTAAAACAGCTTCTCTTTGGGGTGCAACCAGTTGTTTCTTACAACAGACTAACACAGCTGCATTTCTTGGATTTGTCAATAATGTACTAGTTACTCTTTTTCCCTCAGTAGGGATGGGCCATATACAGCCTCCAAAGATACTGAAAGTACTTTCATAAACTTCAGGCAACAGAACCAGTGAGTTAGAATGAAGAAGCTATAGTCCAACAGAAAACCACATGTGATTTTTTTCACCCTACAATTCCTATGACAAAAACAGCTGGATTTGATGTAGCATCGGGCAATAAAAAAGTTCTCTTTTTGATCTATGAAAGCCCATTCAAACAAATAAGGCAACAGACTAGCGGTTTCATATTATTCAATTGATTATGGACTGATTTGGCTTAACCAAAATATTGCAAAGAATAGTTTAAGGTTTGGTGCGGTATGTGACTCTAGACCATTACAATGTATTATTTAATAAATCACAAATTATGGTTTAGCACCGTGGTAGCAAAACTATGGCATGCATGCCACAGGTGGCACGCAGAGCCCTCTCTGTGGGCATGTGTGCCGTCGCCCCAGTTCAGTTCCACCATGCATGTGTGTGCGCCTCCCACCAGCCAGCTGGCCTTCTGGTCTCTGCTGCACATGTGCGGGGCACATGTGCGGGGCATGGGTGCATGGGTGTACGTATGCCTGGGGGGATGTGCCTTGCATTTTGGGTATGTGCGCGCACGCTTTGGGCACTCATGTCCCAAAAGGTTCGCCATCACTGGTTTAGCACAATAGGTGGACTCAAGTCTTATTTTTCCAGTAATCTAATACTGGAAAATAATAGTTTTCTATAGTTGATGCATTGAGGGAAAACCAGCATCAGAATCCCAATTTATAGGATTGTGAGCATATCTGGAATGCTGATAGTATGTTATTGGCAACCTGACCAATGGTAGTTACCCACTTTACCAGAAGGCAAAATGCACCATTTTTCTGATCTCTAAGAATATTCTTTATTAGCTCAATTTACTTTTGTTTTTTCACTAAAAAGGCAAGCACATTTCTACACAAAGCACTGAACTGCACTCAACCCATCATCTTTTGTTTTCTAAGAAAATCTCTGACAGTATGCATATAGTTGGTGGTCTGGGGCATGTTAGCTTCCATGTTAGCTTTCATTCTTTTGAATGAATAAATGAATCTACAAGGGAGCCAGGTGAGGAAAAGGAAAGATTGCTGAGTATGGATTATTTATAAAAATAATAAAGGTAGAATATAAACAAAGAAACAAACAAGAGCACCAAAGAGCATCACATTGGCAGGTAGACCTTACGTCATAAAATAATTCCATTTTAGATTATACTGAAATGAGATAACTTTATAGATTTTTCCCAATTGTAAAAAATGTAGTCCTTATACTTCTTCTGTAAGGTAGAAACCACCACCCCTGAAAACTCAGTAATCCAAGTCAAAATCCAAGAAGCCCCAAAGTAGCAGAATCGGTTTTCTTAACACTATTTCTGTTTGTGTGCAGAAAATGTGCTGCCTGAAGTGATAAAGAAGCTTTTCTTGATATGTTTCTTAGTGTGATCTATTTAAAACAAAACTGGGAACTTTGCCAACCAGACACCTACACAGATGATTTTAAAAGCAGAGATCTAAAATTTGCAGCCTTCCTGATGTTGCTGGTATGAAATCCCTTGGGCCAAGCCAACGCAGCCAACAGATTTGGGAGTTCAACATCACATAAGGAAGTAAAGATTCCCTACCTCTGCATTAAAACAACGAATGAATTTCAAAAGACAGCAAACATTTTGTATCATATGTATAATTTCAGGATCAAGATATAAAATATTAATCAATCCTGGAACTCTGAATTAATAAGCAATAAAAAAGATACCAAATCAAAGATACATTTAGAAAAAGACTCGATGGGTTCCACTTTCCCACAGTTTTAAAACTTAGTCCAAAGTTGGGTGGGTGTATCCTCAAAGTGGCACCAATGAGTAGCACCATCTTTATGGGAATTGATCTGGGCTAGAAAGGCTTACATTAGCCTTTTGAAAACAATAAAAATATGCACCTACAATGCATAGCTTTATTTAGAAATGTGCTATTGAGACATTTTGAGATAGTGCAGAACACATACTCTTAAAAGTCCATTTTGTTTATATACACATCTGAGAGCCAGTCTGCATAGTGCATAACTGAGGAAGGAACCTTTATGAACTAATCCTGCCTTAGTCATGAGGCCAGCTGGATGACCTTGAGCCAGTCCCTCCTCTGAGCCCCAGGAAGGAGGCAATGGCAAACTATTTCTGAAAGATCTTGCCAGGAACACTGCGTGGACTTGTTCAGGCAATCATCCAGGAATCGATACTGACTTGGAGGCACAAAAACAAAACAACCTGCATGCATACAGCAGCACAGAATCCACCAGATTAAAACAAAAATTGATTTCCATCACATGCTCATTTGTTTCTTGGCAAGAAAGCAGAAGAGATTGCTACTACATTCTTCCAGATGGTTTTTCAACTTCCAGTCCAGTCCATAGTCCTGGGATTTCCTGGTGCTCTCCCACCTAAATACTAACTTGTTTAGTTTAGCTTTTTTGAGATCAACTAAGGCCTGCCAAGAATTGCCACCTACAAAGTGACATCTACTCCCAGGTATATTCATTTTGTTATTCAGCAATCAAGTATAGCGTCCAGATGAAATAAGCTGTTCATCCCTGACATCCAACTTGGACAGCTGCAGTTTTCTTTCTTTAAATGGACCTTGTTCTGCGTTTTCTGGCAATTATAGTATCATAGGAAAGCATCAAAATTCAGTGAACCTGGCAGTTTAGCACCATAGCAAAACCTATACAGGTTAACTCCTGCCAGAAGCTGCTTATGCAAGCAACCTCCCAACCGGATCAGTGTAATGGAACAAACTTGCACAATAATTAGAAGTTCTCTTCCAAGAAACAGAGGAGGGGCAGAATCACAATTTGGAGTCAGAGAGTAGGCAATGGCTAACTGCCCAACCATTAAAGATGCAGGAATTGGTGAGAAAGGAAAAACAGGCTTGTTTCCACTAGCTGGCAGGTCATCTGTCAGTTCATATTTCCTGTGCAAATCTTTCTGGATTTAGGAATAATTTAATACTAAAATCTTGTGCTGTGATTTTCTATGAAGCCCTTTTACACTGCCGACGACAGGTCCCATCCTAGAAGAAACCACCTCAGCTCCCAAACAGGAGGAACCAACTCTTCCAAGATGGCACTGACCACAATGCCATCACATTTACAAATAAAAAACATGCTTTCTTATTAGAACTCTGTAAGTTATATGCAAATCTAGGCATGATTTATTACCAATTTTTCCTTGAATCTCATGACACTTTCACTCCACCCCTTTCTTAGTAGAGGTGGTGTTCCTTTAATACAAACTGGATGCAGTTGTCCCACATACCAAGCTTCAAGTGCCTGTTGAAATCCTGCCTCCCTTGCTGTGGTTAGGAGGTACAGTTCTACCCTCAGGAGAGAAATGAGTAGCAAATTAGCTACCTTGTAATTTCAATACTGCTTCAGTTACTTTTCTTTCTAGGGCATTTTTACAGAAGGGGAAAAAAAGGAGGAATCCTTAGAGAAGTCACGTATAATCTAAGAGACATATTGTGATTTTGATACTGGAGTAATGCATGATCCCCTCTACACACACACAATTTTATCAAATGACAACATACTGAATCATTAACCCAAAGCAGGCTAGGTTGACACATCACTTACATTTGTTGCCTAGTTTATGGTTAAGTGTTTTGTGAGAACACAGCCAACTGAAGGTCATCTAACAAACTTCACAGATAGGTGGGTGCTTGAATCTGTTCTAATACTCTGCCTGCTCCAATTCTGTACATAAAAAATCCAGCATGATTGTTTGCAAAGAGTAGGTGAGAAAAAAGCTGTCTAAGGCATTCTAGTCCGACCTCAAGAGAGTGAACAACTCAAATTTACTAAGGTGGAGGAGCTAATGCTAGGCTAGAAATGATTACAGTGGGAAAAACAATTTTTCATGTTCCTGTGCTGCATTGTGTATGCTTCAGTAGGAAGAGAAGCCAAGGCTGATCCACATTTTCTCAAAAGTGATGTTGGTTGGGTTCAATCATTATTGTAAGACATAATGTGGTTTGGTTCTGATGCAGAGCACTGCGACAACTCTAATAGTTATTCAACAGGCCACAGTTAAGCAAACAGTGACATGATATGCACAAAAAGTCAATGTGACTAGTTGAGCTTCCTCGCAATTAACTGTTCCATAGGGACAAATTTCTTAATGTGCCTTTGAGACAGTCATCCACAAAATAACATTGCGAACAGGTTGGCTGTTGGAGGAGCAAAACACAACCCAACTTGTCTCTGATAAAGCGGAGTTAATGTAGGGACTCCAAGCAAGTGCTGATCCCCACATCCACTTTTTGAGAAACATCTGCAGGCAATCTCATTGAATTCAGTGGGATTTACCTCTAAGTAGAGATGAATATAAGACCACACTGGGTTAGACTGGCCTGTAACGTTAGGATTTTTAGGATTTATTTTATTGTTCTGATGAGCACATTCTTCATCATACCTACGTACTAGATAATAGCCCAGGTCTACCACATGACACGCTTACAGTGTTGCCCCCCCTGCCGAATCTGGAAAGTCTCCCGCTGTCCCTTTCTTTGCAGAAAAACGTAGATATCAGCGTGAATCTCCAACCCCAAATCTGTGCACCGAGACGATGGAGGGAACTTACGCGGAAACAGTTTTCCCACTGATGATCTCCGCTGAAGGCATGGCGAGTCTCCTGACGACAGCACTTCTTGCGCTAAGAGAGGCTCCGATGGTGTCAGGCAGGAGTTCAAAAAACCCCGGGACCCTCCTCCTTCCGCGTGCTACCCACGTGGCTACAAACTTTGCGCGACACTCCCGGGGCGCGAGTTCCCTCGGACAGCCAACCCGGGACGCCCTCCGCGGTTCCCCGCCCTCCCCGCCTTCCGCCGGGGGAGGAGAAAGAGGAGGAGATGGACCCTGACTAGCAGGAACTAACTTTTTCGGCGCGCGCGCATGAAGTCCCGGACCACCCCCTTTCTACGAGCGATCCGGGAGGCGTCGTTCTCCCCAGTCGATTCCCGGCGTCTCCAGAGTAGGTGGGGCGATCGTTCCCCTCGTGAAAAAAGCGGGCTGAGAAAAGCAAAGCTTAGGGTGGAAAGCTGATTCTTCCTAGAGGGTCTGTTTGTCTCCTTTTAACCTAGAAGTAAACGAGCTGGTTACAGTTGCTTTGGGAGGCATTATTTGAAAGCTGACAGGCTTCAGTTCTTCGGGAGCAGATTGCATAAACTTCACCACTTGGGGGAGCAGATTGCACAATTTATTTTGTAGATACATCAGAAAAAGGACTTTAGAATTTCTCAGAATTCTCATATTCATATACTCTCTCTCTCTCTCTCTCTCTCTCTCTCTCTCTCACACACACACACACACACACACACACACACACAGTATGTGCGTGGCTGCATAATCGATATTTGAAAACACTAGGAGAAATTTACCTTCACTTAAAAAAAAATTGATGATTTGTATGGATTTCTGTATATAACTTCCTCTGGCAATATCCCAGGAGGAGGTACTGTAATGGCAAACATAGGTTTTGGTATTATAGTGCCTTTTGCTATTACAGTACAGTATCTATTTTTAATTACCCAGTCTAGTTTGCAATCCTGTGATTTCCTAGTGGTCTCCCATTTTAAGCAGTAAGAAAAGCCAGGACTTTATGCTCTAGTAGTGGATAAATTGTTGGACCAGGACTGGGCATAACCAGATTTGAACGCAATTAACTAAGAAATTTCACTGGGTGACTTTGAACAAACACATTCTCCGCCTAACTTGTACCACAGGCAGCGGTATCTGTGGGGGTGAATTGGGCAAGGTAGAAGCCCCCATTCCTTTCTACGGGTGTGCAACAACAAAAGTACAAAAGGAGCAAGTTTCCTTGATCGATGGTTGTCATTTTGTCGGTCTGACACACACATCCCATCCTGCTGCTGACCACCAGTCTTTTATGGGGATAAATGAAGAAAGAATAGATCTCTGTAAATCACTTTCAGTTTCTAGAGAATAAGGATATTAATCAGTTAAGCAGGTGGAACCCTACTCAGTTTCATGATCAGTCAGGGTCATTTAGACAGGCTTCTTTTAAGCAACTACTTGACATTTTTTTCCTTCATAGTATAAGCAAGAGGAAAGTACTGGGCATCAGCCAGATTTGATGATAGTACTCATGGCAGTTGTGCTCACGGCAGCATGATTTGATGATGGCTGTTAAGTTTCTTTCCAAAAGCAATCAGGCTGCAGTGGATCTGGACACATACAGGTAGTCTTCAACTTACGACTTCAATTGGGTCCAAATTCAGCTAAGCCAAACAGTTGTTCAGTGAGTTTTTGCCCTTTTATGACCATTCTTGCCACAGTTTTTAAGTGAATCACTGCAGTTGTTAAATTAGTAACGTGATTGCTAAGTGAATCTGGCTTCCTCACTGACTTTGCTTCTCAGGAGATCACAAAAGGTGATATATTACCCTAATACATTGCAGCCATCATAATACATGCCAAGTGTCCAGATTTTGATTATGTGACCATGGGAATGCTGCAACAATCATAAGTATGAAAAATGATCATAAATCACTTTTTTCAGTGCAGTTGTAACTTCAAATGGTCACTAAACAAATGGTTGTAAGTAGAGGACTACCTGTACATGTACTCTTGGCCTTTCAGTGGCCTTTCTATTGTCAGTCCTTGGTTGGGCTCATTGCTGTAATTGTTGCTGAAAGAAGGATCACGCTGGTTCTGCTTGCTTTATGATCTTCTACATCCCCTGAATGTTTTGCACCCATTTTTATGTGCTTGTTTTCATTGGCTGAGACTAATTAGTGATCTAAGAGCAAAGAGCCTGTGCTTCAAGGAGCTCACAAATAGAAATGTAACAACAAAATCAACTGTAACCATTGCAAACAATTGTACATGGGACAAACATCACGTCAATTAAAAGCCAGGATCCATGAACACCGGCTGGCAGTCAAATGCCACGATCCCAAATCCTTCATCTCTACCCACAGTGACACCAAACATCACCAGTTAAATTGGAGCAGCACAAAAATCATTGGCCATGCTATCACCTGCCAACTTGGGCACTCTACAAGCAATTCCATCAACAGACACATTGACCTACAACCAGCCTATGAACCCCTCAGAATCCAAATCAACTGCACAGCCAACCAGGGACAGCACTGACCCTCAACCAACCCAAGCAACCCTCCCCCACTATTAGTTCACTTCCATGACCCTGACCTGATGTAATCTCCTTATTACAAGACCCATCACAAGGCTGACTGATGACTCACACCTTACCCATTACAAGACCCTCATTTGACCCACCCACACCTGAAGCTCTTATAAACAGAAGAACACTGACACCCCCTAAACTCTGCTGAAGATATTACCTAGCCTGGTAATGAAACGTTTGGAAACCAACCCACAAGCTCGGAGTATGAGACTACACTGGAGCTACAGATATTCCCCACTATTGCAAGCTAAATCTTTTGCAGTGACAAAATATAAGATAGGGAAGGCTCCATCTTTATTTAGTTTGATGTTGAAACTCCTTGAGTTGAACCTAATAAGACAGGGTTTGTACAATGCTCTCTCTATTCTGAGAATTCTGAGAATTCTAATATTGAAAGTTAGAATCTTTATGGACCTTCCACAACACCATAATGACTCTACAGGAAGGCCTTCAAACAGGTTTTAATCATATATAAACATAAGTGGAGTTATTCTACCAAATGAGAATAACTGATTCTGAGGATGGCAGACTTGTATCTCCAAAGGTTCTTCAATCTAAAATTTGTTATTCAGTTTGTGAGTTTTCTCCTTAGAAACACAGTTCCTAAATGGCATTTTGGATATTTCAAAAAGTATTTGAGAGAGGAAATAATGAAACAAAATTTACTTGGTTGATACTTGTACAGATAAGTTCTTTGCCTATTTTTTTGTTTGTTTGGCACGCCAATACATTGATTTTGGTTCTGCCAAATGACTGGAAGATTGTATCCTGTCTCTGATCAGAGAAATAGGCTAGCCCATAAATATGATAAGCCATTGGTTTTATTGAGGTTTATTAAATAAACTCCAGTGTATCCACATAAATGTTAATAAAACTTTACCAACCACTAGTATGATGCTACATATTAAAAACAACAACAACCCACAAGCAACCTAGTCTTTTAACATAATGTGTAAGCCCATTAATAACTGATCTGTATGGAAAGGAAAGACAATTTTCCTAGAGCTGTTACTTTATAACTCCTGTCCACCCCAAGCAGAATGACCATTGACCATGTGGATGATGAAAATAGCACTTGTAGAACCAGGGGTGGGTTGCTGGGGGTTGGCAGAGGTTTGGATGGACCCTTAACGAAGATTCTGCGGGATCACCGAACCCCCAAATCCCACTCCTGACTGGTCCCGCCCATCCCACCCCTACCCTCCCAGG
>JANHFL010002099.1:161991-176236 GCA_032468155.1 Oxyrhabdium leporinum | reverse complement strand
CTGATAAAGGAAGA
The DNA here is from genome assembly GCA_032468155.1 of Oxyrhabdium leporinum. Classification (NCBI taxonomy): domain Eukaryota; kingdom Metazoa; phylum Chordata; class Lepidosauria; order Squamata; family Cyclocoridae; genus Oxyrhabdium; species Oxyrhabdium leporinum. The sequence goes on along the minus strand of JANHFL010002099.1, from coordinate 176,222 downwards.
AAGACTGAAGAAAATAAAACAGATAAATCAACAACTGGAGAGACAAGAAGATATCTCTGATAATGAGATTGGGATACGGGCAGATAACTGGGAGAATTGGCAACAGAAGATTGTACTGAGAGACATGTTTAGACTGAATTTAAAAAAAAGATAGATGAAGACAGAGATAAAGGTGAGGAGTGTGGGAGGCGAATTAAAAAATTCTCACTGATGGATAGTAAAATTACCCTTTAGATGTTAAAATAGCCTGATTGTAAGCTAAAGAGGCAGAAATAAAATTTGATAGGGGAAATACTAGAACAAACTGTTTATAGAATGAATAAAAATAATAGAAAGATTAGAAGTTTACAGATGTTAGGCACTTTTTATGTGTTTTTAAATAATATAATGAGGACTACATAAATTTGATTAATGGGATAGAGATTATCAATAATGTTAGCATGAACTGGGCTAATATCAATGATACCTAGTTAAATTTGTTCATATATAATAGAGAAATGTTTAACAAGAAAGATATGATGAAGATAGAAACAAAGATGAGTCAGGCATTCTTCGTTTTATTAACATAATGAGGATTACTTAAATTTGATAAATGTGATAGAGATTATTAATACTATTATTTTGAATTGGATTAATATGAAAAAATGGACAAGAATTGAAGCACTAAAGAGGAGAAGAAATGACACTAGGGATTCTTTTTTATGTATGTTTAAATACTATAATGAGGATTATACAAATTTGATAAATATGATAGAGATTATTTACAATATTAGCGTGAATTAATACTGTTATTGTGAATTGGATTAATATGAAAGATACCCAGAATCAACTCTGTTCACATACAATATGGATGTATATTTAAAAAAAGAAAAAATATATTTAAAAAAGAAAAGAAAAGAAAGAGCTCAAGTACTGAACTCACTCAGAACTGGACACATGCAAGCTCTCCAGGACTCGGAAAGTTTCCAGTTCTAAATGCAGCTCTAGAAGCACACTAGAAATGCAGTGTGAATGCACCCCCAGAATGGCTAGTGCTTCATGCAATTCACCCACACATGCCAGGGAAAAGTTATGTTACCCTTTCATGCCTAGCATTTCCTCTGCATGACTGTGCTTTGCCCCATGTAACATCTTCATATGCAGAGCAAATACTCTGCAAATGTCAAAATCAGTGTCCAGTCATAAGCAATTGATTGCATGGGCTTTAAAAAAAATACATTAAAAAAGAGCAACAGTTCTCTGATTAGCCATCTATTGCTCAGTGGAAGGAGTGAATCATACCAGCATTGTAGCCACTCCAGATACTTTTTTTTTTTTTGTAACACCTGGCTGTATTGGATGAATCGGCATAGATATACTAGCGTTTCATACCACATTCCTGGGCATGATCATATAGGAGCGAGTGCCACTGAAGACAATAGGGTTTATTCCAAATGAAATGGGACAAAGAATACAATGTTGACATTTCACATCTCAAGGGATTCACATAAAATCTTACCCTCACAGTCTACACATGTGCCTTCTGCAAATAACTGTTTACAGCTTTATAGTCAGGATTTCTAAAAGAATGCATGGAGATCATTCCAAACTTTCAGAAGTACCACGAACACTATTCTTTCTAGCCCAAAGAATACTGGAAAGCAATTATGCAGAAATATTTGTGCTTCTGCTTGCAGAAGATCTCTCTGAACATTATTATTAGTATGTTTGGTTGTATAGTCTGCCAGATGATTCGACTGGATTTGGCATTTTTGTTCACCCATCGAGTTTCCCAAGGTTCTGGGATAAGCAGATGTTGTTTGATGATATTAAAGCAAGCTACTTACATATTGTGACAATATCTTTAATACCATGAAACAAAACCTGCCTATCCTATCCCAGGTCTTTGGAATAAATAAAGCTGCTTTTTTCAATTGACTGATGTTGATTTTATTAATGCCAATGGTATTCAAGACCGTTGTTGCTTCTTTGTCATGCCCTTGTTTTTTTTCTAAAGCCTAGCATCACTTGGAATACATTATTATTTTTGGATCACAACAATGTGAAGTCACAGCTGCCGATACTTTATCTGGGTGTTGGGCTTCACATGTATTAAATTCTCCCCAAGAACCTGGGATGTTTTAATGTATCTCTGTAGTATATTTGAGGTTCCAAGCACTTTGCAATTGATTGATGGAAAGTTTGTCAATGTGCAGATTTTCTCAATGCCATTCAGAGTTTTTGGCTATGGCATGATAACCACTGGGACCACCAGGGCTGGGGTTTTGCCATAATTTTTCAACTTCAATTTTCAGATCTTGATACTTTGTGATTTTCTCCAATTCTTAGTCTTCTACTACCCCATGAAATTGACACATCAATTATACACACATTTTTCTTTTCAGCTGAAGTTTAAATCTGATGTTTTATGAGCCAAGACTTTATCAGTTTGTATTTGGAAATCTCACAATATTTTAATCTGCTTGTTTTTTTACTACTTTTACAGCTATATGTTCTACAAATATACTTATTATTATTTTAACCTGGAGCAGAATGGGACCGTTTATGTCTCTGTGTGTCTGTGTTTTGTGTGTACGCATTATGTGTGTATACATATATATGTATATGTGTAATATGTGTGTGTTTGTGTTATACATACATATATCTACGGTATGTGTGTCTATCTGTCCTATGCTAAGCCCCCCTTCTGATCACATGACACAGAGCATAATGTATGCTTCCCAGTGCATATGCTCAAATATGTAACATATTATTATACAGAATGATTTTTTTTGCAGGTACCCTTTCTTTACATATGTCTTCCATATTTTAGAAAGTTTAGCATTTATGGTCCCAAATTCGTCTGAGAGATAAAGGTCATAGCACTCTGTCTTCCAGTTCTAACCCTTCAACCACAATCTTGTGAGCTGAGTTGGACTGAGAGAGTAGCAGGTCCCAAGTCATTAAGACAGCGGTGTCAAACTCTATTTAACTGAGGGCCGCATCAGGGTTGTGTTTGACCTTGGGGGGGCAGGGTGTGTGTCGCGAGGGTGGGCATGGCCAGCTTAACATCACTCATGTTAGGGGCATCTGTGGTGGCCCAAGCACTCTGCCAGCAAAAACAGGCTCCCGATCTCAGTTTTCATTTGTGACGGCCTCCTGCAACCCTCTGCCAGAGAAAATGGAGCTCATGAGGACTGCACACGGCCCTCCCGAGCTCCATTTTTGCTGGCAAGGGCACCACGGGCAGGTCCTTTGCTGTTTCCAGGGTGGCTGTGTGGGCCAGATCTAAGCACCCTGCGGGCCGGATCCAACCCCCGGGCCTTGAGTTTGACATTCCTGCACTAAGGCAACTTCCGTGGCTGAAGATGAACTGGATTACTCCTATTGTTGTCTAACACCTTAACCACTCCATCATTTCAAACAATGGCTTAAGGGTAGTAGTAGATCTGCATGAAGCAGAACAGCTTTCCTCAACTGGGGGCACTCTGTACTGGTCTACAAGGATGGTCATTCCCAGCTAACCTGACTATAGTTTAATATACGGGGGATTTTCCAGGTTAGGGATACTGAACTGCACTGCTTATTTTCTGCTCACCCACTTCTTTCATAAAATTATAAATCACTAATTAAGAGGGCAAATAAATGAGAGCCAGGAAAACATCTTTCAGGGGTTGGATTTCCAAGAAAAGATGACCAGTGCTAATGTCAAAATCATTTTTCTTTTTCTTTTTTAAATCTACCTTTGATTTGAAGCCCTATTGCTGAAAACTGTTTCCATGAGAACGGGAGCTGGGCCTAGACACTAAATTGAAAGTTACTGATGCAAAGAGATGAAATACTGTAACATGATGAAGGAAAGTGAATTGGATGGTTCATTGAAATATGCACAGACTAGATTATATATTCTGCAAATCAAGTGCAATCCCTTTCCGGGATGTTATCAATTCAGGCTACATATTGGTATGTATTTTAATGTGAAAAGAGACCTGTGTAAACATAGAAAAAACAGAACTGTACATGTAAGGAAAGAGAACATCAAGTGAAAGAAATTTTACTTTCTGAGATGAGAAACTCTGTTTGGGGAATTATTTCAAAATTTAGTCTTCCCACTGTGGCCTAAAGGAAATCCCCAGAAAGTTTCAGTACTTGATTCCACTAAGTACTATACTGAAATAAATGTATGAGACGAGAAAAGTGTCCTGCTTAGCTTTAAAAACTTCCACAGTGGAAGTGTGTCTTTTGAAGTAAGGATTTTGCAGACATTTAAAAACCAATCAATTTACTGTTGAATAAGCTTTCATGGATCACTCATCAGATTCATGTGAAAACTTATGCAATAATGAAGGACTAACTTTTAAGATTAGTCCCTGCCCTTCACTAATAGGTTTTTTTTCTTGAGTTTTGTGGGATTTACCTTTTAACTGGTGACTGTCTGATTTGACTGTCTGATTTGATTGTTTAACAATACTGCGGTTTTTAATGGTATTTTTGATTCTGTTCTCTGTTCCTTTGGTGGGAGGCCAAATAAACATCATACTGATGTACCTGGTCTACTTATGTTCCAGTGGCCATTTTCTCATTCCAAAAATTGTGAAAGGAAGCAATTGTTAAAGTGATCTGGACAGAAAAAGAGAGTCAGTCGCAAAGATTCATACTAAGGATCTATCCACATGACTCAAGAGTAATTTTCTCCCTCTAAGTAAAGTGGGAGCTGTAGTTCTATAAAGAATAAGAAGCAAATGGTATCTAAAAACTCAACGATCTTTTAGAAAACTCTACAATTAATATACACTGTTCTGTGAATATAGTAATATAATATAATAACAATATACTACACTACACTACAATACTATATCTTATCCTGAGGCTTGCTTCTTTACCAATATTTTATATTATGTCTTGGATACACCCTCTCTTAACCACTGTAACTTCTTTGACTTGGACTATCCTTGCTACATAATGAAAAAAAGAAAAATGCATCTCTTTCATCAGAGATTTTTAAATTCTTAATCGTTTTTGACATTGAGTTTTTGGGATTCTATTTTTTAAAAATTTGTTAGCCTTGAGTACTGGCTTAGTATATATTAAAAGAATAACTAGGTTCTGAGCTGGATTAGAAGTTTCACCTCAGTGGTAGAGGACATGTGCTCAATATGCAGAAAATTTCAAGTTCAGTCTCTGGAATCTTTACGTTCTGATAGGAGGTGATGGAAGACATCTCTGTCTGTGATCATAGAAAACCAACGTTGTCAGACTAAATCCTATTGCAGTGTTCCTCAACTTTGGCAACCTAAAGATGGGTGGACTTCAGCTCCCAGAATTCCCCAGTTTAGCATGAGTGGTGCGGGAATTCTGGGAGTTGGAATCCACACGTCTTCAAATCACCAAGGTTGAGAAACACTGCTCTGATGAGGTAAACTTAATGGACAAAGGGACAGTTCTGCACAGCTTCCTATTCTCCCAAATTCTTGGGAAAACTAAAAAGGCAAGTCTTTTTCCTATATATATGGCATTGAAAAGCACCTTCATGGTTTTTCTCACCAAATATTATTGTCCTTCAATACTTCTTGAAACCTGTTGAAAAGTGTATTGCTCCCAGCTTCAAAAAGTCCCAGCAGCAAAATAAATAAATAAATAAATAAATAAATAAATAAATAAATAAATAAATAAATAAATAAATAAATAAATATAAAAACCACCACCACAACAAAAAAAACAACAACACCCTAGTGATCTGAGTGCATGTCACATTTGCAGTTAGAGAATCTACAGCTTGTAATAGATGCAATTTCTTGCAATCACAAAATGTTCCTGACCTTTTGGTGGTCATAAAGCAAATGTGCCTTTACTTATGTCAAGTAATATCAAATTTTCTTTCCTGTTGGCTTAGAGGAATAAAGTTATATGCCATTCAGGCTAATAGGAAATGTGAACAAAGTGTTTGATTTGAACAGTTTCATTTAAGATTTTAATGGTCAAAGCTCTGCCACAGAGTTCTTTTCAATATGTCCCTCCCCCCCACCATACATATAAACGGATGCAAAGAAAACTCAATAAGAAAGATAACTTTTAGAACAGTGGTGGTTTTAAATAGGGTATTGTGTGAATTTATACAAGAATGGAGCATTTATGAAGTATGACTATGCCATTTTAATTGTTCCTTGAAATGATAAACTTCTAAATCAGTCTGAATGAATTCTTGGGTATAATTCTTTTATTTCCCTTTTTTCTTTACCTGTGTGGACAAACAACTGAACATTCACATTGCAAGCATTTCCCCTTATATGTGGTATAGTACTGGATTGTTGATCCAATGAGTGGGGATAATTTAACACCTCTGAGCCAAAATCAGACTACACTTTGTTTTACTACAGAAAGATCTGTAAACAGAGCATCTGTAGCTTGTCGGCCATTGTCTATGGATTAGCTGTATGTGTGAACCCATCTGTGGTAGTTTATTCAACAAATCAAGGTTAAATATGTCATGGCGTAATTTAACAAAGAATTAAATTCAAAGCTGTAAATATTACTTGCTTCTAAAGTATTTTTTTCATTGTTATAACTGTCAGTTTGGCTTGGATTACACATCACTTAATTTCCCTGAAATTAGTTTTTTTTCCAACACAGAGATATTATGTCACCTGAAGAAAACTCTAATCTCTCTCCTGCAATGTTCTCTTCTCCTGGCTAAACATATCAGTTCCTTTTTTCATTAAATTTGTGTTTCCATACCACCAAATTTCCTCATTGCTCTCCACCAAATCCATTTCAGTTTGTTTATATATCTCAAAAAGTGCACTGCCCAGAACAGTACTAATGCAAGATCAAAGCACGGAGATAGTTGGTTTACCTGCAATACACCACTTGGGGAATGCAGTGGTCCAAGAAAATACAGCATCCTGAAACAGATGAAGATTTTCCTCTCTCTGTAGCTAAGCCTCTATATTTGAAAGGTTCTTCAGTGATTGAAACCAGGCTCATTCTTATTATCCTTGCCCTTCCAAATGGGTTGAAGAAGCCCTGTTCTATTTCCCATTGCAGTGTTGGAATCAGTAATGTTCACTGTTGGATTAGTGACCTAGTTAACAGATTTGATCAATCAGGATTGGACTACATACAGCCAACTGTATCTGTCAATCCCTACACATTCAGCTGTGGAAGTCATAGTTGATACAAGGTGAAATAAGTTTTAAAAACAAACTTGAATAATCTTAAATACACAGCTGTATGGTAGCTTCCCCAAAGTGATGTGCTTCAGATATGATGAGCAACAGTTCTCATAGTATCCAACCAGTCTGGTCTAAGGCTAACAAATGAATCCAATGAACTAGATGGCATCACTAACAAAAAAAAGAACACACCCATGTCAGCAATCGATTAGGGAAAATATAGGATGGAAACATATATGGTAAATAATAGGATGGCCTATGGACAAACCACATTTTGGTTCATTGTGAATCGCTTAACCAAGTGTTCACCACAATTAATACAATAAGGGTAGATTCACATTGGTAGATCTTCACAAATTTAATTCACATCTCTCCCTATAGGCAAAGGTAACATAAAAAACAGCAACAATATAATGAATGTTCTTCATAGAGGTAAAACAGAATGATGTGATTTACTCATTTATAACTGCTTTAAGCTGTTCTATTTCATTGGAAGTACAGATTTCCTATTGGTTGAAATCCAAAAATAGTAAGGTATATTTCTATCCTTTAAAACAAAGCTATAGATTCAACTTTTCCATTGTATGTGTTGGACTGAAGCTCCCATTATGGGGATTTTCCCTTTCAGAAGCATCAGGCTGGAAAGCTATTGTAAATAAATTGAGTCCTTGGAAAAATAAATAGAAAATGTGATATTCCAGATCCAAACACTATGTATCTATTTTATCTCTCTCTCTATCAAATCTTAGAATCATCTTTCAATTATATTTGGGTTTATAGGTGGCACAATGGTTAGACTGCAGTACTGCAGGCTATTTCTGCTGGCTGCCTGTAATTTGGCAGTTCAAATCTCACCAGGCTCAAGGTTGACTCAGCCTTCCATCCTTCTGAGGTGGGTAAAATGAAGACCCAAATTGTTGGGGGCAATATGCTGTCTCTGTAAACTGCTTAGAGAGAGCTGTAAAAGCAGTGTAAAGTGGTATATAAGTCTAAGTGCTATTGCTATTGCTATATGACTCAAATATGGCATTTAAAATAATAAAAATATATATCAATTACAAGTACTGGTAATTGCTATATATTTTTATTGTTTTAAATGCCATATTAGGAGCTGAAAGTTATAAACAATCAACAATCAACAAGGAGAAGGTTCCCTTACACATTTGAGACCTTCCCCAACCATTAACATCTTATTATATGTTTGTAGTCCATTTGAATTCATTTTGTTTTTATTTCTCTTTATTTCATTTTAATTCTGTTTTATTATATGCTTTGGTAAGCATTTATTTATTTGTTTGTTTGTTTAATCAATCAATCAATCAATATGCTGCCCAAATTTTATTTGCAACTCCGGACAGCTAACATCAGATGAAAAACAAGTAAAAACCAAAACGACATTTTTTAAAAAAAAAAGTCACAACAGAGGCCAGCCACAATTATTCTCTTAAGCTTCACAGGGTGGGTTCATCCACACTTTGAACCAATGCCTGGCTGAAGAACCTGCTTTCAAAGTCTTGGTCAAGGCCAATAAGTTGCAGCGATCCAAAGTTCTGTGATGTGGTGTTTTATAGGACAGGCACAACCAGCAAATACTTATGCATCTAAAACATATATAGGATGTTTTATCAACTGCTTCATACATTTTAAAGTAAGAGAGGTACCATATAAATATTTACAATAAACAGCCATGTAATAAATCCAGGTTATGCTGATTTGACAATAAAACTTTTTTTGAATATAGAGAAAAAAGTTCCAACAAATATTGCAGATGGATACTAATAGGTTTTGCACACCAAAGAAGAAAATATCACTTCAAGAAGCAAGAAGAGTGCGAAGAAAAGAGACACTTCTTCCTTTCGCATTTGCTCCTGTTTCTCTCCTCTGCCAAAGTATATCATTAGCTTCTTTTTTTAGCAGCTCTTAAAAACTAATTAAATATGCTCACAGAGGGACAGCTTGAGGATGGGGTGGGGCACAGAAGGAGTGTGAACCACCAAGTGCTCCATAAAAACACTTCATGAAATTGAGGACTGGCACCATATTTAACAAACTGAAAAAAGCTATTCATACCCTAAAGATATCTGAGAACTGCATAGGGAGAAAAGAAAAAAGAACAAAGGCAGACTCTTCAGAAGAAATACATTGCAAGAAGTACAGCTTCACTTATCTACAGTTGACCAAAAAAATGAAGAGAACAAAAAATAAAGGTGGATTAAAGCTAAAAAAAAAGTAATGTTTTTCTGAGCCTTTAGTTAAAATATAGACTTGATGTAGTAACTGTTTCTCCATGTTCCTATCACTTTCATTCCTTGATTACAATTAGGAAGTTTCATCAGGATACTTGTCATTTTTACCATTACTGCTGCTTTTTTACAGATTGATGACTTTAGAGAGAAGCAGTATGGAAATGACAGGATTTTCTCATGGTTATAGTCATTATTTTATTTCAGATAAGGAGGTCCAAAAGTCAAATAAAATAGCTGCTACCACCCTGGAAGTAATGGTGAACCAAAGTCTTCTTGCTGTTGTATGATTTGGACTGAGAATTGGCAATATTTGTATGGTTGTCTTGTCCCTTCAAGAAAGGGCAGAAAAGAAAACCAAGGTTTCTTAGAAATTTGTCCCATAATCAACACAATCCCAGAGCTAATATATTCTGGGACTGAGGTGTTCTAAGAGCAGAGATACAATACAGGCATGATTGCAATTCTTAAGGTCAGATATTTTTTTGCAGGTTATTGTCTATGCACATGTAATAGAAAAAAAATAATTGAGCGAGAGATAACATCTGAATTACCTTAGATTGCTTGGATGTAGCTGCTGTGATTTCAGAGAATGTTAACAGTCACTTTTTCTTATATCAAAAACTAGGTGTGCATAAGAGAGATTGCATATTTTTTTTCCTAAACGCTGATCTCAAGAATCATGTATTAAAACAACAAATTAAGGGAGGGTGTCCCCTTAGATAATCTGTGAAATGCTGTTGATTTTCTGACAATAAAGGGGTAGTAATAAACTATTATCCTTTCTTATACAGCTGGAGCCTGCCTTTATGCTTGCTATCAATACTGCAGAAAATGAGACAGTTTTGATTACTCATTCAAGCATTCAAGTGTCTTAACACTTACTACTAAATCCAGAAGTTTCCAAAGTAACTGGATTACTTTATGCTTCTTCCATTTCTGATGTTATTGAGTAGTTTAAAGCTGTTTTAGCCAAATCATTCTTTGACAAGATAAAATACCCCTCATTACTGCTAACATTTTCTAGACAGAAGAAATCACCCCATAAATTAGATTCTGAAATATGTTGGGTGGTCAACAATACAAGCCAAGCAACATGATTGGTCCAAGTACTATATACTTAATAATATTTGTGATGCAATTAAAAAAATCGATTGAATTGTTTTAATTGTTGCTTCCCCAAATTCTTTGCACAGCTTGCCTGGCACATTTTCTACAAATATTTATAAGTAAAGCTTCAACTAAACATCAAAGAATTACCTCCCATTTTCAAAAGAGGGAACCATAGCACTAAGTCTGGGTTTTTGAGAGAAAGAACTGTATTCTGTGGAGGGACTCTTATGCTCTGAGGTCTTGATCCCTCGCTCCATCAGAAGAATTTTAAATCCAGAGTGCAACTCGTCCTAAGAATCTTGGAATTTCTTGGAAGTCATGATCTCAAAAAATGAGTCTCACACTTCTGCCTGCCACTAAGCTTCCAAATCTGTTTACAGGAAAGACTGGGCTTTGCCATCATTTTTGCCATTTTAGAGAGTTTGATGTACTTGTATCTGATTGTCAGAAATAGGACCCTTTTTCCGAAGTAAATTCCTGTTTTGGATTGAGAATTTTATTTGCCTTGTAAGTAGCATGCTAAATATTACACTTAAGCACAATAGCAATAACACTTAGACTTATATACCACTTCATAGTGCTTTGCAGCCCTCTCTAAGCAGTTTACAGAATCAGCCTATTGCCCCCAACAGTCTGGGTCCTCATTTTACTGACCTCGGAAGGATGGAAGGCTGAGTCAACCTTGAGCCTGGTGAGAATTGAACTGCAGAGCTGCAGGCAGCCAGCAGGCAGCAGAAGTAGCCTGCAGTACTGCAATCTAATAGCTAAGCCACCACAGCTCTTATTCAAGGCAAATATTCAAGGCAAAGTCAGGGCAAAATTAATTCAATTAATTGGATTATTCTTCTCTGTTTTACATATTTTCTTCCTTCTGTCACAATAAAAATTACAGTTTAGCAACAACTTAGACCTTAGCTTTGGAGACCATATCCAAGATTTTCAAGAACTGCATGAAATCTTGGATGATTGAAGTAATGGATATTGCAATATGATTATATCTATTTGCTAATCATGTTTGTGACTAATTATTACTTGTTTTTTTTTCACAGATCAACTACACTCTTGTGTCTTCCCACTCCTCCAATTGTTTATTTTTTATTAGAAATATGGCATAGCCTTGTGATTTGCAGGTGACCATATTCAGTAGTTTGTTACAGATGGATTATGTATAAACAATTTTATCTGTGAAAATGAGAGTAAACCTCATTATGCAGTTTTGATTAAGCATCTAATAAAAAGAAAAGTTTGATATAGAAAACTATTAAAGCAGTCCTTTGTAAGGATTCCTATATGAGCATTTTTTTAACAAAAGGAGTAATTCAAGCTTCTCCCTTCTGATTAGAACCATATATTTAAAGGACATAGACAATTACATAATTCAACCACAAAAGGATCTGATGGATATGAGAACAATTCTTAATCTGCAATTTTGATTTCGGGTTTAATATTCTATTTCTACACTTGCCATAGCAGATCAACCTATCAACAATATATTGTAATTGAAACCAGTTTAGGGCCAGTAAAATATAAAGATGGATGATGATGATGATCTCCATCAAAGCAAGGGACACTTTTTATCAGACATATTTGATTATATTATTTGCTTTCTTGTTTTAGGGGTTGCAGTTGTGGTGATTAGAAATACTGTTAAATAAATAAATAAACAAGCAAGAAAAACATGGTCCAAAAATTTTGTAATCTGTAATCAGGAAAATGACCCAATTTCCTATAAATGTTAATGTGAGAAAAATAAGGTCTATTTAATGTAATGGGATTTACTTCCAGATAAGGATTATAGTGATTACAATTTACATTTCTGTATGTATGTATGTATGTATGTATGTATGTATGTATGTATGTATGTATGTATGTATGTCACCCATCTTGTCTAGAGGTGACTCTGGATGGCTTACAAACATTAAAACCAATAAACATTAAAAGAGATAAAACAATAAATATATAACAACAGCAACAACAATAGTAATAATAATTTACCATTAAAAGATGGGGAGGAGAAGGGAGCATGAAGATCATGGGGAGAGGTGGGGTCTTCTCCAAATCTAATAGCCACCTCCAGAGCGATACCTCCCCCGTTGGCACCCCAGACTAACTTACAAAGTTAGGTCACTAGAGTCTTACAGAAGATCAAGAGGGTGAGTATGGATCTCACCTCAGGATATTCCAAAGGGCAGGAGCCACGGCCAGAAAGGCTTTTCTCCCGCATCCTGTGATGTGGAATTCCTGAATGGGTCCACAGCATACCCTTTCTGCTGGCACAGGTGGGTTGGGCCAATACCATTGGGATGAGATAACCCAGATAGCCTAGACCCATGCCATGAAGGGCTTTAATAACCAACCTTGAATTGGATCCAGAGGCAAACCAAAAACCAATGTAGTGGAACGGCAGTGGAACAGTGGTGGAACATGAACCAACCTAGGGGCTCCAAAAACAGCCTTGCCATCACATTCTTCATAGTTGGGCGACCCTTTGCAGGTGCAATAAGAGTGGAGAAATAGCGATGTTTTGCCACTCCTACTGCAACAAGGTGAGCCTTAGTAGCAGCTCTAAGTTGTGTCTGGTCAGAGTCATCCCTCCTTTTCCTCCAGCAGCACTTTAGGCATCTCTTAACCCTTTTCAGAATCTGAAGCTCCTCCATGAACCATGGGGAGGGTCAGAAGCAATGGATCAAGAGGGACTAAAAAGACATGATCCTGTCCAAAGCCTTGGCCCCCTTTGATTCCTGGACATTACAGATCTTTGGCAGGACCATGCAGTGAGAGTCCCCAGCATTTCCTTCAATTTGTTCTGGAATCCATTCGGGTCCATTAGTCACTGGGGGCACACCACTCAAATGAGTCCAACCTCCCTGCCAAAGGGGGTTGGTGGCATAAGAGAATCTGAAGAACAGCAGGGCATGATCTGACTATGACATGGGGAAACCAAATGTCCCCAACAAGTCATGTTGCCATTGCTCCAACAAGAAGATCATATCTGGTGTCTGACAATTGTTCTGAGTTGGACCTGAGATGATCTCGGATGATTTGGTCCATGGCTGTCATGGTAGTCATGAACTGCTAGGCAGTTTCTGAGACCAAGCCCAGGGGTGGCAGATTGAAGTCTCCCAGGACCATAAGCCTGGGGAAACTTCACTGCCAGCCCCAAGATGGCCTCCAGCATTTCTGGCAAAGAGCTTGCTATGCAGAGGGAGGCTGGTACAGTAGAAACACTCCCAGATGATCCCAAGATCCCAACTTCATGAACAGGGTTTCATGGTTGGAAACCTGGGGAGCAAGATCTCTGAAGGCCAGAAGAGATTCTTGGATGACTACTGCCATCCCACTTCCCCTAGTCCAGGGCTTACTTTGTGCCATACCCCAAACCCAGTAGGGCATATCTCCGAGTGGGGACCCCCCTCATCTGGAGTCAGTCAGGTCTTGGTAATGCTTGCTCATCTTCAGTTAGATCTTGGATGAGGGGAGCCTGATCTGGCATTCATAGTAGCAGCTGAACAACAGTACTTTGAAGGATACATATGCTGTCTGAGGGCTAGGAGGGAGTTCAGGAGCCAGAACACACCATCAGTACTACACATCAGAGGCATTTCCCCCTGTAATGGCCTGCCCTCTGACTACCATAACAACCCATGTGTCAGCTTTGGAAGCCATAATTGTGAGGCCTCTGCAAGCTGCCACAATAAAGTGTATGGGAAATAAGGGAGTTTTA
>JANHFL010002099.1:133554-151231 GCA_032468155.1 Oxyrhabdium leporinum | reverse complement strand
CAACTATTGATCAATCAAAAAATTATATATATATATATATATATATATATAATATATTGTATATTCAAATATAGATTTCTACTGGCACCTATTTATTAAATATAAATAAGCACTAATATGTACATTATCTTGTATTTATGAAAAAGTAAGCATTCATTTATCACCACAATATTGATACAATGTATTAATATTACACATATATAAACATGCAAAGATATATTATTAATATATTATACTCGGTTTTTATTTATTTAATATAAATATTAAGCAAACCACCAAATACATACCAAGCCAGGGCAAACTGTCACCATGTTAATTTCTGAGCACAGCTGCACACTTCATTCTCCTTGCTACTTTATTGTCATAAATTATTTGCTGTAGGACGGAGAACCATAGGCAGGTATTCAGAATGCCTGGATGTTCAGTTTCTTCTTGGGAGATTTTTATAAGCTTTCAAGCCTTCTAAATGTTTGAGGAAGATCTTAGAAGGTCCTAGGAGGAGGAGGACTCTGTAAACCCATGGTCCTATCCCCATTCTGAAGGCTAAGGCAACAAGGTTCCCATAGCCTGGGAAAGACTGAAATATCAATTAATCAGAACAGAGCTGGAAGGGACCTTTGAGGTCTTCTAGTCCAACCCTCTGCTCAGGAGATCCTATACCATTTCAGACAGGTGTCTGTCAAGTCTTTTTTTAAAAAACCTTCAGTGATGAAGCAACAACATGCTTCTGAAGGCAAGCTGTTCCACTAATGAGCCTTGGTGGAGCAGTGGTTAGAGTGCAGTACTGCAGGCCACTTCTGCTGACTGCCAGCTGCCTGCAATTTGGCAGTTCAAATCCCACCAGGCTCAAGGTTGACTCAGTCTTCCACCCTACTGAGGTGGGTAAAATGAGGACCCAGACTGTTGAGGGAAATATGCTGACTTTGTAAAACTACTTGGAGAGGGCTGTAAAGCACTATAAAGTGGTATATAAGTCTAAGTGCTATTTTTATTTATTGTCCTGACTATTAGGAAGTTTCTCCTTAATTCCAGGTTGCTTCTCTCCTTGATTAGTTTCTGTCCATTGTTTCTTGTCTTGCATTCTGGTGCTTTCGAAAATAAGTTAACTCCCTCTTCATTGTGGCAGCCCATCAAATATTGGAATACTGCTATCATGTCACCCCTTAATCCTTCTTTCCTCTAGACTGGCCATACCCAATTCCTGTAACTGTTCTTCATATGTTTTTGTCTCTAGGCCCTTAATCGTCTTAGTTGCTCTTATTTGTCCTTTTTCCAAAGTCTCAATTTTGCAATGTGGTGACCAAAACTGGATGCAGTATTCCAGATGTGGTCTTACTAAAGCGTTATAAAATGGTACTAATGATTTTGACTCTATGCCTCTGTTTATGCAACCAAGGATTGTATTAGCTTTTTTGGCTGCTGCTGCACACTGCTGGCTCATGTTTAAATGAATGTTCACTAGGACTCCAAGGTCCCTCTCACTGTCACTGTTTTTGAGCCAGGTTTCACCTAATCTTGTAAGAAAGGCTAGGGGATGGCTTGAGAGAGGGCAGGTGCCTTCAGGCTGAGGCTAACCCCAACAATGATTATCGCTAAGCCAAAGAGGCAAAATGTACGTAGCTCTTCATTTTTTGAATGAGTTTTATCTGAGAGAGTCTAATTTGTTCTTAGGCCCCTATTATTTTCTTTATTATTCTTATTATTTTTACAATTTCTGAGCTCTGCTAAGTTGCTGCTAAGGGAATTGTTGATTTATCAGTGGCAGACAGAGCTGAGCTTTAAAAAGCTGCATGGTATTAGGTCAGATGAATGAAAAAAGTGTGCACAGTAGGAGATGATTACGATTTTTTCTTTCAAATGCTTTGTCCTCGTGTCTGTTCAGTGGCAACGTGGCATTTATTTTCTGTATATTAAGCAAGACCCTTTCTTGTCTTACAGATTCTGGATTAATATTGATTTTGTACACAATATGATTCAGTAGGCTTAAGTATCTTACTTCTTGTAGTTGATTTTGGTGAGTTAATGCCTTTCCAACTAGCATGAATTCATACATATATACATGATTCACATTATTTAGATGTCTTGCCTTGAAGCATTGCCCAGTCTAGACAGGAAAAAAACTTCCTGCTTTTGAAGAGTTGAAAAAGAAACAAATAAACTCCTCCACGTGTTGGTAGTTCTTATGCTTATACAGTATCTTTCATTTGGACATCAAGCAGTCCAGTCTCAGTGTAGAAAGTTTTAGGGTGATGGTCTAAGCTTTATGCAGTTTTCTGCTTAGATTGATAACCCCCAGGACCTTTGGAGACAGAAGCATAGGATGCCCCTTCAATCCTAGGGATAAAACTCAGATTAAAAATCCTGGTCTTTTACTGGTAGGGAGAAACCAGTGGAGCCTAGGGCATAGCTAGAATCAAAGGATATAAATAAGATCTCTGGTTTTAAGGCTTGTGCTTAAACAGAGCAGATATATTATACTCAGCAAAATAATGGCCAAAAATGAAAAACGTAATTTGAAAGTTCCTAGATAGGAGGCTGAAGCTATATAGAGTTTACAAGACTTCTTGAATCACCATTGGAAATGTTTTTCCTTCATCACTTGTGGAAATATATCCAAGAGGGAATTTCCAAATGGAAATAAATCAATAATTCATCTCAATAATTTGAATGACTCTTCTTTTTGAGAACAACTGGCTCACTGAATAGTGTGTTTGAGGAAGAATGGATGATGAACCTATTGTAACTACAACCATGCACGGGGAAGTTAGTACACTAAGTTTTAGGTGCCCGTATTATAAAGGAACCAAAGGAAGATAATTGACTGATGACTTGCTATGTGTCTCACCATTTCACTGGACAAAATGACAATGGACATCAACTGTTTTGAATTCTTTATTAATGGCTGACATTGCATGTTGCTGCTGCTTGTGTATTTTGTTTTGTGATTGTTTCTGTATGTAAGTTTGCTTTCTTCCTTCAAATTTTTAATGGGTTTTCTTGACTTTCAGGGGGTCACTAGCCAATTATCAGGGGGTCACTAACCAATTATCTCAATAAGACAGAAAAAAACAGAGTTTAAATGTTTAATTAAATAATAGAACACATACTTTGGCCTTTTTGAAAATTAAATGGACAGGAAGTAAGTGGTTTCTCATAGATACAGTATATATAAGGCTCCAGGCAGCATGTCTGTTAGCTGAAATTCAGTGTGATGAAACTGCGTCAGATTAAGTAAGAAGAATTATGAAGACATGGGTAGAGTCACACCAGAAGACACTACTCTGCATTAGAAAGTGGGGGGTGGGAAGAGATCCTCTAAATCTGGAAGTCATTAGTTTAGAGTTGACTTAGAGAAAGAATTATGTCTTCATATGAGTGTTGTAAACATAGCTGGCCTGAGTTTTTTGCAGAACATATACACAGCATGCCTTTTGATATAGCTTATAAACTAGCAAAGGATGATACCAAAAAAGAGTGTTATAAAGCTCAATCAACTCTGCATTTATTTAAATTTAACAATGATAATGTTTGTTAAGATTAGAAATTACACAAATAAATACAAAGGTAGTACCAATTAGATAAACCCAGTAAGTTTATATATGAAGAAGAATACATTGATAGCAGAATAATGAAATGGTATTGTGAACTGTCCAGGATCTGCCTATAGATGGCAGTTCCTACTTTTGAAGGCTCCCCATTTTCTTCTTCTGGTATTTTTCTTCTAGGATGAATCTGCTTATCAATATTCCCTGTGCTTGCTTCTGCCTAAAATTTAAAAAGTAAATAGCAGGACAGTCCACTGGATTCAACCAACATGAATGAAATTTCCTGTAAGTAAAAAAAGAATAATAATAAATCAGATTGAAAGGGTAAGCTAAATCCTGCTCAGAATTGTTAGCTTTGTTCCTCGCAGAGGATACTCTCACAATTTTATACATAGGAGCATTTTAAAAAAACAACCCTTCCTTTGGCTTTTTGGAGATGCACAACCCACTCTATCTGGGTAGGAGTCTACCTTCTCATTCCATTAAAATATGGCAGGTCCAAGTAAAAAAAAGGGAGAACAATTGAAACCTCATTTATATAAATGTATATTTATACATTTACTTCTTTGGTGATGTTTGTTTTTATAAATTATCCTTATCCTTTTCATTTTGCTTTCTAATTTCTCCTTTGGATTTGTAACATTATAGGATCTTAAAATGGATCTTAGCCATTTTAAGGATCTTAGCCATTGCAATTTAATTTGTATCAGGGAAGAGCAGTGGACAAAAGTGTCATAAAACAGGCACTGCCATATCACTGAGTCCAGGAAAATATCTCTGGTGCATTTATGACTCCTTAATCCTTACCTAAATATTACTGTTTTCGTGCTCCATTCTTTAATTACACATCACTCTACTTTTTCTCTACATACTCTACATAATAACTATGTAGAATAATATACTATATTAAGGCATTTAACTATATGCGACTATAATAAGGCATTTTTGTTTTTTACAACATACCTGCATATGCTATTTATTACAAAAGGGTAGAATGTAAAAGCAATAAATACATTTGCTTTATCACATTATGATGCAATAAAATGACTCTGACAAACTCTTTTTTTCCCACATGACCTATCAGAATAGCAAATGCCACAGTCATATCACTAAGCTTGCCAATTTTCCCAACAGAGTTGCTGCATTTGTCCAGAAGAACCTCTGCAAAACTGATGATATAAAAGGACTGATCTTCCTTACAAAAAGAAAGAGAAAACTATTTATCTTAAAAGAAGTCCAGATTACTGGAGGGGGAGAATAGCTAGTTGCTTTAAAGGCATACAATAGGTGCTGATCAAACACACTTCCCAACAATCAATGGTCAGTTTGGAGAAGACAGCATAAATCATATGCTCCATGTTTTGCCCTCCTGGCATTGTCAGATGCATCTTAAGTGAGATGATCCCAATTCCTTTTCCAAGATATAAATTCCCAGGGGAGCTCCAACTAGAAGAACTCCACTATAATCTATGTACACACACACACACTATAATACCTAAAATCTAAGCTCCCTTTCAGTTTCTCTCTCCGCTACAAATCAAGGGACAGAGAGGGTTATATTTAGATCAAGAGCAGGTATCTACCTACTGCAAACGGAGACAGTAGGAAAGTGTGATTCAAATGCATCCTACGATAATTAGGTCTTTGTTGTCAGTTAATAGATAATCCTCTCTGCTGACGAGAATACATTAGTTTGGAACAAATGCTTACTAGCGTGAGCGCTGGAACAGGCAGTGACTAACAAGCTTCTGAAATTTGTTATGTCAAGAAGGAGGAGGAACTTAAACCGAGAGCTCTCGCTTTTCCCAGAGAAAGAAAACACTGAGCATACATGTGTGATCTTGTGCTCCAAAGCTGGCAAGATATTGCTTCATGAAGATGGTTATTTGAGTTCTTGGCTGCCCTATGGTATATTGAAGGAGTTGCTCCTGAATACAGCTGTTGCATTGGTGAAATTAAGGGAAGACAATAAAACAGCCACAACAAAAATGCTGAAAATGAAACCTTGCTCAACATTTATTTAATGTTCATCAATGATTACAAAGTCAAGCACAGTTCATTCGAAGGCACTCAGGTATGTACTCGTATTTATATATTTCATCTGTGTGTGCATGTCTACAGCATATGTGTAAATAATACATGAATACTATACATAATCATAAAATCAATGTGCCAAAGAGGAGCGCATTCTACATTTGAGAATAATTCTGGAAAAAAGACAGTTTGCCAAGCTTGAGATGTTTTTTTCTCAGATTGAGAATGACATAAACAAATATATTTATTTACAAGTCTCCCAGTCTGTAGAAGTTTATGATATGAGCTGTTTGTGTGTTAAGTTTTCCTTTCTCCAACTGAAACCTTGAGAAGAAAATCTGTGTGTAGCACAAGTGCTCAAAATTTTGTGTCACTCAAAATTACAGAGTAACTAGTCCCCAGCAAATAAGCTTAATTGTGCCAATAAGTTTTCTGTATGTCAGTAAAGTTTCTTTGGGTAGGACCTCATAGTTCTTGCAATAAATACGGGGTTTGAGCGATCTTGTAAATAGACCCACTGAGCTGTCTGTTGAAATGTCAGATAAAATCTATTACCCTATTGCTCTTAAGGGAATATTTTCTTTCTTTGTGTTTATGACCCATTCTTTCTGGAATATTATAGAGGAGCTTAATAAAATAGCATTTATAATTAATTAATTGATTTTCAATTCCAGCATTCCTCATTGGTTTTGGATATGTTACCTTAATTTCTAATTTGCTTTTTGTCTCATGCAGATTTCTCGGCAGCATTTTTGAAAATGGGTTGCTATTGCTTTCTTCCTAGGGTTGACCGAGAGTCACTGTAATAAACTTAGGCTTTTCCTCCCTTCTCTGTATAAACATGGTTTATCTTTTTTCTTTATTGGCAATATAGGGGATATTTTTTTTGTGTGTGTATTTCACTATTAAAAAACCCCCATGAATTTCTAATTGCCTGAAGTGGGATGTTTATATAATAAGAGATCTCCTAGCGTATATAGAAATTGTTTGTTATCTCTTGGGCATTCCAGCCATTATTACTTTTAGCTGCAATCCCAGGTTCATTTGGGTGGCAGTACTTTGAAAAAGGAGACATGTATAGAATTGCAATGTTTGTTTCACCTATATAGTAATATGACAAATAGGTATATTTATCATTCCACTGGGAAAAAAACAACTGACTTCAAAGTATATAATTCTGAATAGATTGGAGAAAAGTATGCTTGATAAATATGTATTTTGGGCAAAAAACTCCCATATCTAATTTCCAAATGTATAGAATTACCATAGTTACTTGAGCAGTACAATGGAAAAGTTTTTTGTGCTCAGAAGAATGACATTTCTGATTTTATCTTGAGATATCTCATTTAAAATTCTAGCACGAGAAGTTAATTTCTGGAATAAAACTTAACATACCTAAAATGGGATCTTCAGTTATTTCTTAGGTTTGTAACTCACTTTACTGTATTGTCAAGGCAGGTGACACTCCTACCACATGGGGACTCAAAGTCTGAATGATGTGTTTTTGTGCTGGCTGGAAGGGCCTCTTGAACCTGTGGTTTTTAATCCAACTTTCTGTATGCTAAAGGAGACTTGGCCTCAGTATTTCTGAAATATTAATCATTTCATAAGTGTGGGTCTAATTCATTATATCCCCATTATATAGGGAGTCTCAGTTTCAATTCCTGATGTTGTCCTTCAAGATCCACGAGGGCCACTACCAGTCAAAATATAGAACTTTTGGCTAGAGTGAGCAATAGCTTAATTTAAGATAGCTTCATATGTTCTATCTTGGGAACACTGCCCCAGAGCTTCATAGATTTCATTCTGGATCCTTTTCAAGTCTTTCCCAAGCAACATTCCAACCTCCCACCCCTCACCCTGTCCCATGGAAAATATGCACAGTATTTACTTATTTGTTTCTCAGTAATGACAGACATTCAGACTGTTGCTTGATTCACTTCTGCCCAGTGGGGCAAAGAAGAAGAAACACAGAAGATTACATATGTAATGCTATTTAAAGCAGAAATTATATAGTAACCATTAAACTTCAGAGTTTTGTTGGCTGACTGTATACATTTAACTTCATAAGGTACATCCATAGTTTCATATTCATAAAGCATGTGCCAAATTAAAAGTAATTACAGGCTTAAGCCTTTTTGAAAAAAAATTGTAATGCCGACTGGGTGCTTGTTCACATATTTTGAAACACAAATTATAGCACTAGAAATGATAAATGGCAAAAAGCTGGGTAGCGATTCAGCTAGCCCAAAAAGGTTTGCATGAGCCAGAACAGTTGGTCTCCTTAGAATACGCAGAAATGCAGGTTCACATTTTGTTTTACAAAACACAATTGTCATCTGTATCTCTCAATTCTCATGTAGCTTTCTTGATTTTGGGTAAACATGAACTGGGCAATACAGTAGCACTGAGAAGAAATACATATTTGTAGGCTTTCAGTTTGCAAGTTAAAATACCAAATTATGCCAGCTTCTTTGTATGACTAAAACATTTCTGTACTTCCCTGTACTTTAAAATGCCTAAGACTGTTTACAACAAATACATTTAGACAATGAAGGACACTGTGTGTAGGTATGGGTGTCTAGCGGTAATTCAGGTAATACAGCAAATGCATCTCCCATATTTATTGGGATGTTTGCTTTCATTTTCCCAATTCCTAAATTATATTTTCCCTTAGTCTTTCCTAACCTGGTGCTCTACAGTGTTGTTATGACTAACTAGACTTCTAGTTTCCAGAAGATATAGCCAACACTTAAATGAGAACATTAGACATTGAAGGTTACATTAGTTCAGTGAAACAGAGCAATACTAATTAATAGTCTGGATACGCATTTCCTATGTTTTCAAAATGGAAAAGGTGAAAAAATGATAACAAACCCTATAAGACTGAAATAATTTTCTAATATAAAGTGAAATATAACTACTTATATAACTAATTCAGGAAAAAAAACCCCTAACCCCATCTACACATGTGCCATGGACTTCCCTATTTATGCATAATTGCATTGCTTCATCTAGTGCTCACTTTCTTAAAAACTATTCAATGTGCCATTCAAGCCACTAAAAGGTGACCTATCCTTGATGTAGGGAATTAAGGTCTTTCCCTACTTGATTGTCACTCCTGATTGCTCTCTATTAGTGATTTTACCCTAAAGCGTTTGACACACTCTGGCAGTTTTACGGTAAGTATAGCTAAGGAGGCTATACTCACCAGTCATTTTGTTAGTGGTGCTTCAGGTGATACAAGGCAGTGAGACCCAGCGAGCACCTATTTAGCTCTGATCTCTGGGCACTATTATTCAAGGTCTATTCTGCTTTAGATAGCAGAAGTACCCAGTTCTGTCAGTCTGTGGAATTAGTGTTAAATCCCTGTTCAAGAACAGCTGGTGAGGGGTTATGCCATGAAATACCAGGAAGGGAGGGAGAGAAAGAGATATCATATACTCAATTCCACTGTGCAGTTCTGCTGCCACCACTGATCAGCTGCAAATTTGACTTGATCTGGGTCTTTGGGCCAGAGGAAGCTTGGCAATTAAAAAGCCTACTCTCCTCCTTCTCCTACCACATTCCCCAGCTCGGGCTATTGATCTCTAGTCAGGAGGCAGGTAGAAGTGGATACCAATTCTAATGAAAGGCTGACCCGGAAAATCTAGTCATCTATCAAAAGCCTCATCAATCACAGCAGTGCTATGATTGGAAGACAGCTTTCCTGTCAGTTGGGGATGTTGAAAAGAAAGCCTGTGGAGAGGGGACAGCAGTCTCCTCTGCAGGGGGAATGAGGACATCAGGGTCCAGCACCAAACCAGAATAGATCCTTTCAGGTTTGGCAATGGCGATTCTGCTGTACTCCACATAAGAGTTGTAACTCTTGCATTTTTAATTGAGCTGTGGGGAAGACCCTTCATAGGATAAAAACCAGGAAACTGAATTAAGTACGATCTATACATCCTTGATGTTTGGAATAATTGTGATGCCCCAATGGTTAAGCCTATACTACTTTGTAATGAAGTACTGCATGGAACACATTAAGGGAAATGATGAGTGGTTCTTCTGGCTATGTTTCCTTTCTAACCAAACCTTATCTGCAAGTGGGAAAAGCAACCATCAGTTGCTTTCCTTAATGTATAGTGTATAGTGGGGCAGAGCTATGGGAGTATAGGTGGATTGAAGCAATGCATTTAACCGTCTGCCAAGTTGCTAAAGTTCACAGCTAAGGGAGGTGTTCTGCACCTATGATTATCAGTCAGGTCAGTGCTGAACAGAAGTGTAGTTTTGTAGATAAGGACCTTGCATAAGACTGATACCTGTTTGGAAAGCACAGGTCAGCATTATGTTGATAAAAATTTTTTGGGAAACTAGGCATCTAGTTTCTCCTCCAATCCAAGCCAAAGTGACTAAGAGGACAGTGAAAGGGAAGGGATGTGCCCAAAACAGCTTAAACTGACCAATAGGAGCCGGACAGATCTCAGCTCCTATTGGCATCATCAACCAATTGTCAAGGGTGGGCAAATAAAGAAGCAAATTAGTTATTTTGCCTATTATTCTGCCTTTTGTACCTTCTTCTTTTTAACCCAATCCAGGGGACTTCTCTGTATTGTATTATCAACATTAATTTTATTATAGTGTTCTGATTACTGGATTATGTATCTTGCTTAGAGTTCAAACTGGACTGAGATTATAAATAAATCCAAGAAAGAAAGAAAACGAAAAGGACATTATTATTATTTGTTAATATTTTGACTGTTATGTTTCTTTCCCTCCCCTCCCCCCCAGAAAAAAAGTCATACAAAAATGATTCCTGGGGCATGTTATGCCACAAGTAGTGAAAGCTGAAGAGGAGCCCACAGTTGCCATCTGCTACAACAGAGTGGAGTGCCCTTGACTGGTCCCAAATCGCCCAGTCAACCCTACTACTCATTGAGAGAATGTACAGTTAATGAGCAAGTAGAAGCGCATCCTGTTCCTCCAAGAGGCAACCACTGTTTGATTGCTCCTTTTCATGCTCCTTCAAGTTACCCAATGAGAGACGATGAATGAACAGACTATCATTTGTTTCCTTGCTCTGTGCCAAGGTGTGCTAATCCCTGCTTTGTTGCCCAAAGAGAAAGCATGTGCTTGAGCAAGGAGAACACTGCAGAGGGAGAGTGCAGGTGAATAGACCTAGATAGAGGCATCTGTCACTTGGCCTAGTCCTTGGTATCAATAGAAGAACATCCTCAACATGGAGACAGCATCTGCTCCTAAAGGTGCTATGACCAACATTTTCTGCACTGCCCAAAGAGAGCAAGTGCACCTTCTCACTAGGTAGCACTGAATCCACATTCCACCCTACAAGGAGTGTGCTCAAAGAACTGGTCAGAAAAAGAAAGGATGACTATTATCCTGGGTCCTTGGTTGCTTGCATATTTTCCCACCATCCCCCAAAGCTGTAAAGTTTAGAAGAGATCTTATCCCCTTGGGATAAAGACTATTTTGGGAACTTCCTGGTTGTAGACTTCCTTCCAGCATTTGTATTCCAACTTCTCCTTAAGAAGCAAGCAGAAGGAGCAATGACTATTTGGATTAGCTAATTACTTCCGCTTGTCCAATCATTTTGTTTTCTTCAGTGTAAGATTAAGGAGCTTAGGAATTATTTTAGAAATGTTACTAAATTAAATATAAATGAAAGAATGTGTCATCACATGGTAAAAATATCTTGCCTTGGTTTTTTTTGGCTTGGATGATTTGTTTGACCTCAAGTTCCAGGATTCCTTAGCTGGCTGAGAATTGTGAGGCATCGTAGGTCTAACACATCCTGTGGTTGTTGGGTTGAGAGAAGGTTAGCATGTGGTGCCCCACCTCAGGTTTTTTTTTTATGTAGGAAGAGGTATGTCAGTGAGATCAAATGATACAGCTGTTCAAGTGGCACTAGTAAACTGAATTACAACTGAGGCATCTATAATGCCAGAATATGCCAAAGACGTGAGCCACATCGAAGTTATGGTTTGTGTTCTTAATTTATGTCATACCTTATTTTTTCCCAAGAGTTTGGAACTGTTCACTTATATGAACATATATCCAGGTAATACTCATTATTCACTAGTTCTAGAGCTGTGGTGGTGTAGTGGCTAGAATGCAGTATTGCAGGCTAACTTTCTGCTCAGTCCAGGACTTCAATTCTGAATCAAAGGCTGACTCAGCCTTCCTGAGGTCGCTAAAATGAGGACCCAGATTGTTTGGGGCAATAGGCTGACTGTAAACTGTTTAGAGAGGGCTGTGAAGCATCAAGAAGTGGAATACAAGTCTAAGTGCTATTGCTATTCTGTATTTGTGAATTTGTTTATTCACAAAAAAAGTTTTTGTAACCTCAAAATCAGTACTTGTGGTACTGTTGTGCATATTTGTGGACATGTGGAGTGACAAACCATTGGAATACGCCCAACTTTCACTAATTTTGTATTTGTATTTGTAGCATTTTCACATAATATAACAACAGGTAGTCCTCGACTTACAACCATTCCTTTAGTGACCATTCAAAGTTACAAAGGCACTGAAAAAAGTGACTTATGACTGTTGCAGCATCTCCCTGGTCACATGATCAAAATTTGGATGCTTGGCAACTGGCATTTATTTATGATGTTTGCAGTGTCTTGGGTTTATGTGATAATCTTTTGCTACCTTCTGACAAACAAAGTCAACGGGAAAGTTAGATTCACTTAATAACCGTGTTACTAACTTAACAACTTCAGTGATTCACTTAATAACTGTGGAAAGAACGGTCATAAAATGGGGCAAAACACACTTAACAATTAACTTGCTTAGCAACAGAATATTGGGAGTCAATTGTGGTAATAAATCTAGGACTACCTGTATCACAGATAACAAAAACTGCCTGTATTACATCTTTCTAAGCCAAAGATAACTTAAATCAGACTATAGTAACCTACCCAATACATATTTCTAAGGTTCTCAGGGAGTTCCTTACTCATATACTGCAGGAGTTATATTCAGACATTAAAAATTTAGAGAATATTTGAATGCTTCACATAAACATTGCTTCTCCTGGTGATATCACTTCAATGACATCTTATTCTCAGATATCAACAATATCCAAAGCAGAGACAATTTCCTTCTGGCTTTCATGTGACCAGGGCCTGTGTTGTTAGGTGTTTGGGGATAGTTGTAGGCACAAAAATATATCTACTGGACATTTTGAGTACTTCACTAGAGCCTAGGGGTGCTAGTGAAGTGGTTCTATTGTGGTTTGAATGCTAATAACTAAATTGGACTATGACTGCAGCATTATGTGGTCTTGTATAATGTCCAGAAGCTCAATTGTTTCTTCAATCCTTCATTAAACTGGTGAACTGGTCAAGACAAGTATGCAAATCTAAGGTACGTTTACTAGTGACAGCGATGAGGGTTTTTATCACAGAAAACAAATATAATAGGTATGCTCACACATTTTTATGTTCACACATAAAAATCATGGAACTTACTTTCAGGAGTAGAATTTGCTTTACTTCAAAATGTGCTTTATTTTGAATCCAAGATGAAAGCTTCATTCTCCTTAAATTTGTGATATCTGTGATGGTGACAGTTCAGCACAATCAATGGTTGGAAAGTGTAAATGTTTTCTATTAACCCACCACTTTTAGGAGCCAGCATTCCTCTCTTCCTTCAGGCATGTCAACGGAGACATAGGGAGAGTGGGTGAGAACAGCTCTCTCCTGCTTCTGCAAGTGTCCATGAGAGATAGTGAGCTTTTCCTCACTACATAGTCCACATATTCAACTTTACATCTGTAGCAGTTCTGCAGGAGAGGATAATGAGCAGAGACAGGTCAAGAAGAGGTTCATAGGCCTTTTGACAACTTGAAAAGTTCTGAAGGGACTCCAAAAAGGCTGTTTAACTGGTGCAGAGAAGAAGAGTTGAAGCAGCCTGCTAAAAAAAGAAAACCACAAACGGACAAATATAGATGATGAAATCTTTCCCTAAGGAAGGACTATGGAATTTTTATTCTTCTGGAAGGAATGTAGTGAAATTATTGTCCAGTTTCTCTGCCCACACGTGAGGCATCTTAGGGTATTTTTTCCCTTCTGTTTTGCTGTTTCTGTTGAAGTAGGATGGTGTGCGTGTACTTGGCGCTTCTTTGTGGAAAAGTTATTTCTCTTTGTGTGAGAGACTGGTAGGTATGTACAGATGAGGGAATTGATTAATTTTACAGGCAATTTACTTAGTAGTTTTGAATTCAGGGAGTGCTAGCTTACCAGTTAGTGACTTCTTGCACCTATATACTGTATATTCACATGCATATAGTCCTACACAGTGTAACTGTGCACACATTCATGGAATTGAAATATTGGATTGGTCGGCCTTGCAAACAAGTTTTGTTTCTGTTAATCATTTTCTTTTTTGTCTATTTTTTATGTTTTACTATGTGGGCCATCTTAAATTCACAGCTGTCCTCTTTTTGAGAAAATGCATCTTTCTAATGGACCAAGACAGAGGGACAAAATATAATCAGTAGGAAATAATGTATTTTTTGATACTTAAAAATGACTTCTGATGATTGGCAAAGGGCTTCAGGGATCAATACTATAAAAGTCTGCAGAGATCCCAGATATCCATGCCAGATGGGATGATGCATTTTGGCCATCGATCTATTTTGACAATATTAGTTTCCTTTAAAATAAATCTCCCTTTCAAGAACATATTTTGAAGTTAATGTCAACCTCTCACATATCACTGCCTAATAATATCAGTCATGAATTCCTGTCTCTTTGCACTACTTTGCAGTTTGTAATGTGTTAGGGTTAATACAAAAACCTTATTCTGAATGGATAAGAATCAGAATATGCTTTAAGGATCCATAGAAGTACAATATTGATGTACTGTGCACTGGTATCCCTGTGATATCCAGTGTTTGTGTATTCTGCTGGCACAAAGTACCCCTCTTCAACGACAATGCCCCCAGACGGTTCTATATTATTTTATGCATGTTGTTTTATTGATGAAAGTTTGATAAGATTTTTTCCTTTTTCTGGGAATTGCGTGGGGCTCGGGACATGGAACAGTATATAAACAAAAATAAATAAATAAATAAATAACATGAGGACTTTGTAAAACCTCTTTTACACATGAAGGCAACAGAAGAAAAACAAGAAATATCAGTAAGATGTTTCTTGAATTGTGCATCAATTTTATATGCTTTAGCTTAGTTGAAATGCTAACAAATAACAACTAAACAAATATTCCTTCATGCTGCTTTGGATTTACAGGATGTTCATATTATCTGTGAAACATCTGCAAAATCTCAATGTCTTGATTCAATCTTACTGTAAAAAATGCAATTTTTCTTCACCTGTCTTTTTAAAACATTTTTTTAACCTCATTTAGGAACAACCAATATATTATTATGGAAGTAAGAGACCTTAAAATAGATTTTCCAGATCATTCTTTCAGACACCATCAATTTCCTATTTGTGCGTGGATGTATTTTGTGTTTATCCCAGTTTAATTATTTGTCTGTGAATCTCTCTGGCCATGACATCTGCATCGATTCTGTATTTGATCTGAGAATACTTGGTATCTGGGCAATGGGAGAACAAAACAAAATAATTAGAAGCACAGAAAAGCACCATAAAAATAATGTAAAAACCCACTTTCAAAGTTTGTGGAGATGATATTTCATGAAATCTTATATTGGATATTATTGTTCTTTTTAATTAAATTTGTGCCTTTACCTTGCTTTTATTATGAGAAAAACTGAAGTCAATGTAATTTTAGTCATGGCACAGTTTTGTTATTCAGTGTAAGTTTTATTATTTAAGTTACATATTAAGAAGATAATATGATTAATTGCATTTTTTTCAAAAAGAGTGAAATCAAATGCTCTCCGAGTATCTGGCAAGCTCATGGAATGGATATTTCTCTGTCTTCCTCTGGCAATCTTACTCTCTTACTAAAAATCTTTTCAATGATTGGAAGCCTCGCAAACACTGTATGTGTCTTATAGCAACTGCAGTGTAAGGGGGACCCCACTCAACATTAAATTGACAAAATCTACTCCGATTTTAGTGGCTTTTCCTTCTATTGCAGCTCTCTAAAATGTAACTTTTAATATTCAGCATATTCATCAGCTCTCTTACTATATGGATTCTAGATCTCAAAATTTTGCTTAGCCAATTTCTCCCTTTATTTTTGTTTTTATGTTAGTTCTACATACAAGTTCCTATTTGTGTATTTTAATTGACTATTTTTTTTAAAAAAAACACCTGACTGAAACAGCCACAGATGTTGTCCATCGTTGCTGTTTCTTATCTGTTAAGAAGATTTTGCTCTCTTTTTCATAGCAGCTTTGTTTCTTTTGTATCTAACTATATTTATATATGAATGTTTAACAAGGATCACATTTTAAAAGTATCTATGAATGCTGATTTAGGCAATTGAAAAATATCTTTGTTCAGCCTGAGCCTCTATTCTATTTTAATATTTTGTTTAAAAATTATTTTTCTTGTTTCATAGTTGGATTGACTGTATTTCCATATAAACAGACAATATATTCAAATTAATGGAGACTTTTTAATTATAATAAAACTATATCAAGTATAACACAACAGTAAATCAATAAAACTGATAACATTAAGTATTGTTGTTAAGAAATTAAAATATTGATTTTTTTATTTGTCAGTAAAAGTTGGGAAACATTATCCAACTCAATCAGTACTTTATGCTTTAATACTATCTAAATCATATCAATTTCATCTTGTAAATTTATACCATACACAATTGCTATAATTACACTACAATTAAACATAGTTGACCTATAATTTGTAACATCCACTTTTGTCACTGTTCATTTTATATATTGCAATTTTTGGGTTTACATGACTAATGTGGCTGATATGAAAAAATTAATTAAACTGAATTAAACATTGTTGAGTTGTTTCATTCTGGAATTAAGGAAGGAAGGAATTGCAACAATGCATGTGCTGTAAATGTAATGTAAGATTTGTGGTAATATTGGGGGGGGGAAGACCTCTACTTGAGGTCTTAGACAGTAAGAGAAGAGTAATGAATTTTGTGATCAAATTCAATCTAAAATCGACAGAAAACGCAGACAAAATTTGCTGTTTGTGGCTAGAGACTGCAGTGCCATTGTCTTCTTTCTAGGAATGAAAGAGAGTGATTTGTTCAAAATCACCCAGCTGCCTTCATGCCTAACATAGGTCTACAGGTTACAGTCTGCCTTTTAAGATCAGCTGCATAGGAACCAGCAGTCAAGAATTATGCTGCACATTAGTACATAGTAGGTTACTTATGTAGCTTTGGAAAAGATATTCAGGCGTTGGAGAAGACTATTTCAAATATGGATAGTCATGAAAGCAAACAAATGGATTACAGAATAAATCAATCCAGGCTTCTCATTTGAGGCATCAATAACCAGGCTCAAATTATCATATTTTGGACACTTTGTATGAAGATCTAACTCTCTTGAGAAGTCTATAATTCTGAAGAGAAGGAGAAGAGGAGAATCAACAGCAAAGTGCATGGATTTGACATTAGCATTGAGTGTGTTATTGGAAAAATTAAACTTGAAGGACTACGATGAGGACATATATTATTCTGGAAAAGGTCAATCTATGAAGTCACTAAAAGGTGACACTGATTTGGTAGCGCATGATCGATTAATCAATAGGAGGTCCAGCTGAATTAAAATCAAACATGTACTTTTGTACTATTTATTTTATAAAACGTATATCTCATGGCATGGTTAAGATCATTATGTTTGTAGACTCAAGTTAAAGTGGAATTTTGCTGTTTTCTGATTAATCTGGATTAGGTCACTGTGTGCTTAACTGAAAAAAACAAACATACAAGATAGAATATGGCATATAGAGGAAATTCTGGGGAAAGAAATGAAGACAGATAAACAGGGATTATATGTTACAAGCATATAATTAGAGTTAATTTACAGGCACATGTATTGATTAACAATTGTATTTTATTTTGTTTTAGAAATCTCTTTTAAGATGTATTTTGTTCTCAGAAGATGCTGTCTAGGTAAGCTAAACTCTTTTAATGGGAATCTGATTTTGGGAACAATCCAGCTTTAT
>JANHFL010002099.1:78593-94219 GCA_032468155.1 Oxyrhabdium leporinum | reverse complement strand
ATTATTATTATTATTATTATTATTATTATTATTATTATTATTATTATTATTATTATTATTATTATTATTATTAAAGTAAGGCTATAATTTAGTTACAGAGTAGTTGCTCTGTATGTAAAGATTCCCAGAATCTTCAGGCCGAGTTGAAAACTTCTACATTTCCTACCTTAAATCTTAAATCGAGGTATTCCTCATTGTGAACAATATAGACCCAAGAGGATTAATGTTTAATTCAGATTTAATCATAGCAAGGGAAGTGGAATTCCTAATAACTAGTTAACATTGATTTTTGGTACTCTTGTGTAGGTATGTATCCACTGTCATCTGCTACAGAAGAACCTGAGAGCAACAAAAAATTGAGCCATCTGCTAAACTCAGTGACAGATGCGTTGGTGTGGGTCATTGCAAAGAGTGGTGTCCCTTTACCCCAGCAAACAACTCGCTTGGCAAATTTGTTGATGTTACTTTCTCATGTTCGGCATGCAAGGTAAGACCATTCTAGATGGTGTTGGAGATGTCTTCTTGCAACTTGTTATCTTTTTTGCCTATGATAGTGAAGGAGAGATGACTTCCTTGCATTACTTTTTATTTCTGCTTACATTTCTCCTTATGAATTATTTCATAGCTTTTTACATATGTTGCCAATTAATGTAACTGTAAATATATATACCAATAATCTATTTGTGGAAAACATACATAGTAATTTCACTGCATAATACATCATCTGTAACACTTACATATTATGTTCATTCTTTATTGGATATCATACTATTATGTTCTGAATTGTCTTATAAACAAAGTATTCTGCTTAGAAAAGGTGGTATATTTCTGATCTATTGCTGGAGAACAACAGGTAACTAAAGCTATTGCATTTTGTTTTGCAAAACATGTCTCTTCCTGAAGGCCAATTACTTCCTTTTGATAAATAGATTTAAAAAAAGATTAAATAATAAAAATTTGCCTCAGTTTCCATCTAATCCAATACATTATCTGTGGAATATTTGTTTTAATGACAGAATATTCAGGCATATAAATATTATCATCCAACACAGATGAATTGTAATTCTGTACATTTTAAAGACAAATTGAATTGAAATATTGTTAAATTAAAACAGAATTTTGAGGGTTTATGGGTGTATATAAATAAAAAAGAAGCAATTTTTTAAGACTTCAACCAAAATTAAAACTAATATAAATGTCCATTAATTCTATGGATTAAATATATTATGCAATTTCAAGAGTGTGCGCTGAGCAGTACGTTTTTACTTAATCATATTTAAGGTATTAAAATTATTGTGCCAAAGATTTTATAAGTATAAAACTAAATTCATTGAAGGCAATGCTTTCCACGATGTGATAATTGTTATCTTTTTCCAAAGAAAACTTCATTCAGAAATGTTGCTTAAAAAAATCCAAGGCCAAGTTCAAGTTGCTGAAATATAGCCAGCTTCCAAAGCTGATAATTAAATGTTTTTGCAGTACTTGTAAGATAAGTGCATCTTATTGTATAAAAATATTATATTCTTCAATTATGAACACGTTTAGACCTTTATACAGCTCCGTGCCCAGAAAGATTTTTATAACAACATTTGAGCTGGCATATTGCATTGCAAGTTTATACTATTGAAGTGTCTGTTAACTCTAAATTGTATATATCACTGACTGTAACAGCAGTGGATATAGAATGGAACGTCAATAAAAATTAGTCTTGAATTATTTTACATACATTGTACAGAGCAGAGTGGATTCCAATGTTTTGGAAGAGACCATCCATTGGAATTAGCTGGCTAATACATTTATGCAAATAAGCAACCTAGGTGAATCAAATCCCAGGCTTTTGTCAGCTTGCCATTCCTAGGTCATTCTTTAAAAGAACAGCCTTCTGTTTGAAGGTCTTTCAGAAGCTAATCCTCTCCTTGAAACACCAACTATTTGAACAGCTATCCAGTCTCTACCTAGGTTAAAGAAAAGACGAACCATAAGGAAGACCGAATTGGCCCAGTTTGACTGGCTAGAGTTGGCTTGGACTGTAGTCCTTGGAAGCATCAGTTTAATGAACACCTAAATCTAAAAAAAAAAAAAAAGGCATGCAGGTTCTACTGCTATCCTTGGATGTGTATAACTGGCACTGGCAAAGAGGATGGGCTCCGTCTATTCAGGTAGTCCTCAACTTGCAACAGTTCATTTAGTGACTGTTCAAAGTTACAACACCACTGAAGAAAAGTAACTTATGATTGTTTCGCACACCTACAACATTTGCAGCATCCCCATGATCATGTGACCAAAATTCAGATGCTTGGCAACTGGTTTATATTTGTGAGCATTGCTGTGTCCCAGAGTCATGTGATCACTTTTTGTGACCTTCTGACAAACAAAGTCAATGGGGAAGCCAGATTCACTTAACAGCTGGATTACTAACTTATCAACTGCAGTGATTCACTTAATAGCTGGGGTAGGAAAGGTCATAAAGTGGGGCAAAATTCACTTCACGAATGTCTCACTTAACAACAGAAATTTTGGGCTCCATTGTGTTCGTAAGTCGAGGACTACCTGTACTTTTGTTTGTCAGGCATATGAGCCTTGAAAAGAAGATCAAAAATCAGCAATGATAACAGGTAGCTGCTGGGAACATCTCTTTAGTGATATGGTTCCATAAGCAAGACACTGCTGCCAAGGAAGCTCTCCCCGTCTTAATAGAAGAAATACAGGGAAGCAGAGACAGCTCTACCATCAAAAGAATAAAGTTGCTTCTCCAGGGAAGTGATTGCAAATGGCGACAGATAAGGGTTGGCCCCTGCCTCCCCCATTCCCCTTGGCGCAACCCCAGATTGGCTTGACCAGCTACTTAGCTGAGTAAGGACTGGAACAGTGTGTGATTTTTTGGGGCACCCACTTTTTCTGTGGTTTTTCAGTGGTTTTTCACTCTGAAGACTCCTCAGAGCAAGTTAAGAACATAGTCAGCTTAAGTGAAAAATCATGCATTGTTCACTTCAAAATACCGAGTTAGGACACAGAACTTTTGTTTTCTGAACCAGTGTAACTGGAGTCATAAGAAACAATCCTGCAATACAAAAGTAAAGCTTCTCAACCTTGGTGTTTTAAGATGTGGGGACTTCAATTTCCAGAATTCCCCAGCCAGCTGTAGAGGCAAATCTTATGTGTGTTGCTTATCAGAACTAAAACAACTTGTTTCATCCTCAGTCTTTTAAAATATCTGCATGACAATGCCATTAATATTCCTCATTTTTTCTTGGAGAAAGAGCAGATTAATTTTGATTAGATTACCTAGTTCTTTCCCCCCCCCCCCCAAACTTTTCTACACAGCTCTTCCATGTCAGTTGTTTACTTTGTGATGGCAATGAAAGACTGCTCGGTGGTTGTGTTAAAACATTGACCTG
Organism: Oxyrhabdium leporinum; assembly: GCA_032468155.1. Classification (NCBI taxonomy): domain Eukaryota; kingdom Metazoa; phylum Chordata; class Lepidosauria; order Squamata; family Cyclocoridae; genus Oxyrhabdium; species Oxyrhabdium leporinum. The sequence continues at coordinate 90,821 of JANHFL010002099.1, read as the reverse complement.
GCACTGGAAAATTTATTGATACTTTTTAAAGGACACATTAAAAAAGGTTGAGTCATTACGTAGAATTGGCTTAATGAATATTGACTTTTCCATCAGTGAAAGTAAGAAATAGCACAAGCTGGCTTTTGGCTTATTTTGCTTTTTATAGAAACTTTTCCATTAACCCAATTTCTGGCTGCTCAGAAACTGAGAAAAACATTGTTTCAAACTGGTAACTGACCAGCAGTATTTGGACAGACCTTACTTCAACCAGCAAGCTACATTAGCCAGAATGATAATTTGCATTTTAAATGCTCTTCTTCCACTTACTTTCTGGGTAAATAGCAATTAGATCCAGGGTTTCCAGTGTGTCCATAATGTATCCGAGCTCCATTTAATCTTCCTGCTCCTTCCCCTCCAAATCAAGTCCTGGTGTATCCAGTCATTTGGTTTTCAAGTTTGAAAACACACTCCCAGTGATTTATAGAAAATTAAGAGTTTGTTTTCCATAAGCCCGCTATGTGCTATTCCAAATCAGCTCACAGCTTGCCTATCCTTGTGATGTTCTTCATTTTAAGGACCGAACTGGTCACATTCAGGATCTATTCTGTCTTCTCTGAAACCAGAACCAGACTATGTGATGGCTTGGGGGAGGTCTGTTTTTCTTTTAGCTTTGATCTTGCTTCCCCCTGTCTCCCGGCTCTGGGATACAAGCAGATTCTTCCTCAATATCTGTTGCAATCTAATTATGCTAGAAAAGGAGTAGAGGCAAAGTGATTGAACTTCAGGCTTGTGGTCAGGAGGTTAGGTGAGCCTGTCACAGTGAGTTTGTCTTTTTTGAGAGTTGGGTTTGTTTTCAGCTGCCATTACTTTTTGTATTTTCTTATCATGTATGTTTGGTTGGGATTTTATACTAAGCATGCTGCCCAGAGCCACAGTTGTGAGAACAGAAACTCCTAGGTGGCAGACTTGCTCGAGTTCTGTTTTTGAACTTTTCTATTGGCCACTCAGAGAAAGGATTATTGGATCATAGTCTTTCTTGCCCAATCTTAGTTTTTCAAGTCAGCTAGAAGTTAGCTTCAAAATAGTTCATGAGATAAAATAGTTTATAAGGGATACTACTGTCTCATCCCCAGAATGAGTTTCCAATGTTATAGAAGGTGAAGACTGCAGAAAAATTCCTGTGAGTGCCATGATAAAAAAAAAAATTAGAAGACCAAATGATAGTCCAATCTTTCACAGTGTTTACTGTGTTCCTGAATGCAGTCATGAAGCATTTAACAATTTCAATTTTATTTTATAATATTTTTCAAGTGTTTTTCTGTTATAGTTTTTAAAGTTTGAATATCAATGTTTACTTTTCATTAATTTTAATGTGCTAAATCCATTTTTGTTTTGCATTGCTGGCAAGATCTTACTGGTTTCTCCTTTGTTGATATTATTCAAGCGAAGTGGTCCTCTATCAAGGATGCTGTTGTAGAATTTCTGCTTTTAGCAGGGAATTGGGCTAGATCAGGGGTGTCAAACTGGTGGTCCACGGGCCGGATGTGTCACCTGCAGGCCAAGCCCACCCCACCCCAGCTCAATGAAGGGGGAAAATGTCACAAAATGACACATGACGGCAACGTGACGCTGCGAGTTTGACACTCGTGGGCTAGATGATCCCAAAAAATACCTTCTAATCTTTATATTCTGTTATGCAACATTGTGCCGATCATTTAAAAATCTTGTAGCTCCTGTCTTAGAGCATCTCTGTATTTTAAATCTCAGCACTTCTTTCTGATGACAATGTTTTCTTTACAGTAACAAAGGGATGGAGCATCTTCTTAGTATGAAGTGCAAGAATGTAGTCCCAGTCTACGATTTGTTGCTGGAGATGCTCAATGCTCACACTGTCCGCAGTCACAGGAAAACACCCGTCTCCAATCTTGAGAATAGCCCATTGGAACCAACAGAGACAACAGATGGAGTCCAGCAGTGATTTCATGGAAGTCCAAATCCAGGAAATACCCAAAGAAAAAAAGAACGAAAGAAATATCCAGATCAAAACTTTGGATATTAGCTTTTAAGAAAATGATGGCATCTTTACAATTTTAACTGGACCATTTGTTAATCTTTTTCAGACTGAACGTTGTCTGTCAACTTAGACGATTTTAGAAAAGCCCCATGGGGTTGGAACTGAACAACCAGCTGATGATTTGTGGTTTTATCAAATGTTGCATTTCTGGAGTGCCTTCTAACGTAGAGGAGACTGTTTAACTGCCAAAACAGCCTTAAGCTTCATGGTATCCTAGGTAGATGCCAATATAAGCTTTTTTTTTTCTTTTCTTTTTTAAAGGAGAGCTGGACAACTCAAAAACCTAAGATCTCACAATGGATATCTGTCAGGGCAGAAAGAGAGGCAACTTCTGATAAGAGTAGTTTGACATGATGCTGTTCATCAATGCGTCAAGCTGCACATTAAAGCAGACAGGAAAAACTGCTTGCATTAAAAATGCATGTCGTTCAGCTTGTTAATTGCAATGGACATTTAATATGTTTTTCCATTGTGCAAATGTACTTTAGATAAGTTAGTAAAGGGGAATGATGAGCAGGTCTTCATATTTAATTGCAAAGCTTTGGTTTGGAGAGCTTGTTTCTAGATTCATTCTGATAAAACGAACTGGAAGCATTTTAAAGCTCCAGTTTGTCTTGACTGCTATCTAAGCCTTTACCATGCATTTGAGTTCTATGTTCAAATACCTGTGGCTTTATTTCCTCTTAGAAACATGTACAATATACTGCTATTGTTGTGAAGGAATTATTGCAATGAATATTCAGCATTTGTGAATAGTGATGTAATATTTGAAGTATTGAAGATCAAAATAATTATGGTTATTTTATATGAGATTTAGATGTTTACAGACAAACCTGGAAGTACAAAATAGGAAATGGAGGACCAAATAGAATGTGTCTGATCAACCACCTTATGCATGTCCATGTAGCAACCCATCAGCCCTGTCAATCACATTCATGTATCCCTACCAGCTTCTCATTGTAGGAGGCAGCTGCACACAAATATATAAAACATAGTCAGAGCTGGTGGCATCATTAAGAACAGTTAAGGAATTGTGTATGCATTATTGTTCCATATGAATATCTAAATGCATACATTATTCTACAGCTTGCAGAATGACCTGTGAGTTTTATAAGCAAGCACCTGGGATAAAGAAGTTAGCCTAGGAGATGCCCTTAGGACTGCAAGATTTAGTATCCCTGAACCAGACCTGGAAACTGTGAACTGTGCCTGACTGCACCGCTCTTCATGTTGGGTTCTCTTTAAGATGTGTCCAGAAACTTCAACTGATATAAAATGGGGCAACCAAGATCAGTAACAGCTACAGTAAGCCACAATAACATCAAATAGTGAAACACATATTCTGCCTTTAGGTAGCTATATTCATTGAAGGCAAGTATTTACATCATGACATCATGACATGCATTATGTCCCTTGACCTCTCATTGATAGACATTCATAACTAGATTACTAACTTCGGCACAATATTGAGAATTTCTTACACCCCTGCTTACAAATCTACTTGTTGTCAGTTCTATTTGGGGTACTATTGTTTTTTGATTTTGTAAAGTCCTAAACATCTTTCTTTATAAGATCACACATCTCAGTTTCATCCTGTCCAGTCATGAAAATCTATTCATTCATTCTACATATAGCATATTGTAAGGCAGCATCTAAAATATCCACATTATATTTTATGCTTAAACAATCATAAGTACTGAGAATAATTAAAAAACAATCATGATGAATCATTTAAATTAATTATACTTAGTCATGTTAAAGTTCAGTAGGGGACACCCTCTTAAAGATGCCCCTCTTTCCAAGGTTTGTATGTTGGACATGTGAGAAAAGGCTTCCTTGCGGTTTCTCTCAACCTTTGGAATGCCGTCTCATGTTTGACTTCTTCCTCCTTCAGCTTTTAGGAAAGGAATCCAGACCTTTCTCTGTAATCAGCCCTGTTCTGTCTGAAACAGTCAATAATTAGTTCAAATGGTTTAAATCACATTTTAACTGTTTCTGTTACTTTTTTGATTGTTAACTCGGGAACCCTTAGGCTTCAGAGAGGGCAAAATTAACAACTACCCATTAATAGGAAAGTCATGGAAAAGCTGCCTGATTTCAGCTGGACAATTGGACAACACTGATTAAAAGTTTTCTTTTTTCTTTTGGGGGGAATATCCATTGATAGGTCATTTCCCCCATCAACTCTTCATTCCCAACAGGAATCTGTGTGGCCACAGCTGCCAGGAACCACTGGGATTTGGTAAAAATTCTGCAGATAGTTCAATTCCGCAGATATATAAGTAATTACAAAAATCATATGAGACTGCCAAATCTTGGAGTTTTAAGCAAATATTTAAAATTGAATGATAAAAATTAATTGGGAGGGGGGGAATCTTACAGACATTTGAGAAGATTGTGAATGCCGCTTGAAGCTGCCCTGTTGCTGACCTTGGGCTTATTCAATGGTCCTTTAACAGCTTTTGTTTTCAATGTAGCATTTTATTTATTTATTATGGGGAGTTGTTTGTGAGTCAGTGTTGACTTCTGGTGACTGCCGGGACAAGTCCCTGCAGTTTTTGGGGAAAAGTTTTTCAGAAGTGGTTGACTGCTTCTTCCTAGGGCTGAGAATGACTGGTCACCTGGCTTTATGCCTAAGGCAAGACTACAACTCATAATCTCCTAGTTTCTAGCCTGGTGACTTAACCACTGCATCTGGTTCTTGCTGATCATGTGATTAGCATAAAAATAAAAGCTGAGAACAACCATTCTATGGAGACATCAAATTCAGTTCTATGCATATAAAATAGTTTAGCTGTGCCCAGGTGCCTGGTGTGATTTGACACATCAATGGGCTTTTGAACTTTTATTTTGAACAAGTAATTTCACTCTGCTCTTTTCTGTATGGAACAAAGCATAGAGTTGAAATCTTGAGTAGGACAATGGAGGTCCTCAGAATTCCAGTGGTCAACCACTTCAGAACTTGGTTCAGAGCGTTTCTCCCACCTCTTCAGCTGGCACAGAAGGGAGGTTGGGACTAAAACAGGAACTAGGGTTTGGGGGTTTTTTTGCTCTAAAGAAGTGTTTCTCAACCTTGACAACTTTATGATGTATGGATCTCAACACCATGCCCCCCCCTCCCCCCCATGCTGTCTGGAGAATTCTGGGAGTAGAAGTCCACATACCTTAAAGTTGCCAAATTTTAGAAACACTGCTCTAGAAAACCCAAAGTAGGGAATAGGTGTTTTGGCTGAAACTTTTCTGTGCACTTATAAAAACAATGACAAAATTCAGTGTTTGGGGTTTGTAGAATGCAGCAGAAAGTTCAACATCATAGTTTCCCCAGTGTCTGATAAATGCATTTTGTTCCTGAATTAGACTTCATGCATCTTTCACCACAGCACCCAGCTGCACATGTGAAAACATCAGCTACATATAGGAATGGCAACATTTAAGAACAGAGTTTTGGATTGTTTTGCTGGCGTTCCTACCTCCATTTTTACCTAAAAATCAAACAGGGTAAATGAAGTATAGGAGAGCTTTTGCAAACTAGAGTTCTTTGTCCACTGAGGTTGATCCCATAACAAATCTGTCCATCTGCAAAACGGCATCAAACTCCTTTGAAGTGTCTGCAATAGTGAAAGATGGCTACATATCTGGATTATTCCAGCTAAGCCTCTTTTGTCTCTGCACAAACTACTTTACTGGATTTGTTTGCTATATGTTTGCATTGCCCTAAAGAAACATTTCTTTGTTCCCTTATTAAAGGAACACCTTTAATTTTCACATGAAAAGCTTAAGCTTTGCTCCTTTCTTTCATGAGCAGAAGCTGTTCTATATCTTCAGTTGTGTCATTCTTACAGATCTTCACTCAGACCAGGGGTGTCAAATTCACGTCATGGTGGTGTCATGTGATGTATTGGGAGTTTTTTCCCCTTTGCTAATCTGGGCGTGGGCGTGGCTAGGACGTGACACATCCAACCCAGGGAGTTTGACAACCCTGTCTCTTAGACCAAATAGATGTGTTAATTTAGAAATACTGTATGTGAGCAATTCAAATTTTTTGAAGATGTTGAAGTCAGAATTATTTTTAGAATGTTGTTACACAGCTCACAGTTTAAATCAACATCACAACAAGAATATGTACTTTTGGAAAATTATAGCCAAAAATGCATATATTAATACTCTCAAAATGCATTTTTTTCTATGGGGAACTTGTTTTCAAAAAGTATGGATGCTAGGCAAATGTATATAAATATGTGTTCCTTAAAGAAAAAAAGTACCCACAAAGATTTGTAAAAATAATGTGTAACTCTTCTACTTAATTAAGAATGGAACAAAAGAAAACTTGCAACCAGAAAGAAATTTGACAGAATAATTATGTGAGGGAGATGGGCAGTTTCAAAATTCGATTGAATTTTTTTTTTAGCTTTACCATGTGATACACAGTTAAGTAAAATGGAGAGGAACTATTAAGCAAATGGCAGTTCCCTTGGTCTTTGTAATTTTTTCCCTCATTTTCCCCATTGCTTCATCTGTTCATTACACTTCACCATATAGCGTCTTTCTCTTTATTTTGCTTTGTTTACCTTATAGGAATATTATATAGACACCAAATGTTTTATTTGACACCATTAAGCAATTACAAGATTTGTTCTTACAGAGTACTGTGTTTGGTTATTACTGATGTATCTAGTGTTTGATCTGTGGTAGCACATTTACACATTGCCATTTGTTTTCATAGTCACCCATTGACCAATTTCTTATGTGTAGATGTATCTGTGAAGGTATTGTAAAGAAATACTTCTGAAATTTATCTCAGGAACGTTTGGAGGACATGTAAGTTTATTGCATCAATATGTTAAAATTGTTTATTTTAATGAAATGGGAAAATATGATAATATTTTTAAAAAATCATCTGTTGAAAATGAAGTAAGATTGAAGGAATTTAACACAGAAATGCAAAAAAGGCAACCAGACATTTTTTTAGCCCAACTATTCATGAGCTGACTGAGCCTTTGTAAAATATAGAATGAATAGGACAAGTCATCTATGGAGCTTCTCAATCATTGAGGTCATGGTTGTCCCAAAAGTGCTTTTTTCCAAAAGTTGGAAAAAACTGGACTTTCTTGGGCATTTTTTTTAAACATTTCACTTCATATCCAAGAAGCTTTTTTCAGTTTTTGAGGACAATAGAACAAGATAGAATAGATAGGCTGCGCATAAAATGTAATTCTTCAACAGTGCAAAAATAATAGTCTTCAAATTCTTGAAAAGCTTAACTTTTATTCCTATATCAAGGAATGCTCTGCTTGAAAATTTGTGGAAATCTCTACTAAAATCTCAGAACTTCTAATGTATAGTTAAATAAGATTTGCAGCATTTATGTTGAAGCAGTAAATTATACAGACTGAGAGCTTTCTTGAGTATTGTCCATAGTCACAATGCCAGATTTCTTTTAAAACTATGTACGTGAACTTTGGGGAATGCTTGTTCAAAGGTTTTAATCCATTTAGTACAATAATTTCTGCCCTATTCTTGGGGGTCTCAGAAGACAGAAGAACTGCCTGGAGATGCATGGACCAAATGAAAGTTTTCTGCATGCCAGGTACATGTCTTATTAAAGCATTAATGTTGCCTGTAAAACCATGTGCAGATACAGAATGTTCCCAATGGATTTGTGCCACAAATGGCATGGTCATTTTATATCATTGTGTAGACCTTCATGTATTTTCTCTACCAACATCATCCCCATTTTTTCTGTTTTCTAATATATTTTAATTGGTTATCTGCCAGCCAGTCCTTTTTTGACTATAGTGATCCCATAGATATTCACCAAGATTTACATTGCAATATTTTATTGGCTTGAATGGGATATAGAGAATATTAGTTTATTGTTTGTGGACATTGATTTCAGCATGCAATTCCCGCGAGCACATATGAAAGCATTTGATGTATCTTATGTACATTTATTTTATTAACATTTGCATAAGAAATCTGCAACAGGTAACTTGAGTGTGATTATTATCACTGAGCAAACACCAGTGGCTTCTACTGTAGAAGCACAATGACAATAAACTGTCCTGCCTGTTACATTATTATAACTCTATAAATAAAAGAGGCCAGCTTTCCTGAAAATATTGGCCTTCCAAACAAATTCAGAGACAATTAATTCCTCTTAAACCTTAATTTCTTGTGTAGTCCCCTTTAAGTCAACAGGACAAACTTGAAATAAACGTAAGTGAACAAAGGTAGATCGAAAGAGTAAAGGCATTTGTCAAAAAATTGACAGAAATCCATTCTCAAAATATATTTTATTCCTTTGGGCAGGTGCAAACATTGTTTAACCTTGTGCAGCTTTGAAATAATTAAAAAAAATGGTTGTACCTGTGGAAAAAATATTCTGTCATCCTATTAAATTATGCTTTCTGACCTGTTAGGCTGAGTTGAAAGGATCCACAGGCAAATTTGGGGGCTGGAAAGATCAACTTGATGACTTAACCCTAATCCTAACCTAGTCAATGTATTGGCACGCTTAATTTACAAAGGTTCTTCAGATAATGTCTTTTTGTATAAGACTTATGGTAACAGATACCAAAGTCCCAGATTGCATACATTTTGAATAATGATTGAAAAATACCCTTGGGAACCAGAAATAAGGTCCAATCTGGAGCCTCTGCTTGATCTAGTGGTTGATCAAAATACAAGACTGTTTCCCTTAATTTTAGGATTGAAAACATAAACCTATCTTTCATGAAGAGCAGTTGGCTAATTCCACACTTTGCTGCTTTGGCAGATATTTTATTGTGGATCTGCATTGTTTCACTGCTCTTTTCCCACTGCAATGCTTATCACAATTGTTTAGAAAATAAGGTCCTTTGAATGAATGAGCCTTGTTGACACAAAACGGAGTTTAAAGATATCTGCATACTGTAGCTCCTGCCACACGCCTGCATAGCATTGCTTGCCTATGGTGTTTTGTAAACCATGAGATAAATATGAATGTGTACTTTCATTGTTAGTGGCTTGAAAACTGAAATGTTTTTGGAATTATTTTTGGTGCCTTTCCAAGTATTTTGTGAACATAAGCCAAATTTGGGGTAAGGTGTGAAATCTGACACTTTTTCAGCTGCTTTCTACAAATGTAGAGCTTGTCCCTCCCTAACCCCCTCCCAGTAATGTGTTTGTAGGATGTAAGTGATAAATAAAAAAAACAATATTCTATAAGGTCCTGGTCTTTTTCATTCTTCTTAGTTTATTGTTTAGACTCTTTATTTCACCATGTTATGATGATTGACCTTTAATTTTTGCCATTCTGGTGAGAAAAAATATTTCAGAGAAGGAAATCTCAACTAAAAAAAAGACCTCAGCACAGAAAAGAATTCAATAGACAGCTTTACACCTGGGTGAGTCACTTCTGTTACTCTTGGTGATTGCAAGTCTGTTACTAAAGTTGCATTGCATAAGTTTTTATTTTTTAAGAAACAAGTAAACTTACTGCATTTAAAGTGCATCTCAAAGCTCCTCACTCCTCCCAGTTACAAAAGTTAGGCCAAATGCCATTCTAAGCAACTTCAGTGACATCACTGTATCAGAACCATCTGGCCTTTGGAAGTGAAAACAAAAGTAATAAAAGTAAGTGCTGTCCCCATTGTCACAAAGGTGCTGCTGATGCCTTAAGCCACTGTTGGCTGGGGGATTCTGGGAGTTGAAATCAACTCATCTTAAAATTGCTGAAGTTGAGAAACAATGGCTTAAACAAAGTATTATTCCTGCCAAACTCACCTGCTCGCATATGTAATATCTGAAAAGATTTGTAATATTTGATGCTGTAATTTTTACACCATGATGCCCTACAGGAGATAGAAGTATTGAACAAACACCTCTAGTTTAACAGTTATACTCAAGCACATAGTATGACTTCTATGCTAAGGATCTGCTCTCTCCTGATGTTGTTTAGAATTGGTTCCTTCTGGGTACATTTTGATAGAATACTTAGATTCTTTCCATCTTTTAAAAGGCCAATGTGGATCAATTTACGTGTTTATCCCACTGAGGAGGGAACATTTATGTAGCAATCCTCTCTCATAATTTCTAGCATAAAGGGTGAAATTAGTTATTCAGACAAGTGGTTAATGACTGTTTCAAGTGGCCTTTTTCTTCTGATTTGAAAGCTAATCATTAAATAAATGTGGTATGTTAAAAAAATTCTCCAGAACACCCGTTGAATATAGGATTGACAGGTAAATGAGGTACAAATGCTAGTGATGCTAAACTTTCACATAGTGTCCTGCCATTTTGGAGTTAGGCAATAGAATAAAGTTGTGAACTAATTCATCAATATTAAATACCAGGCATATATCACACATGCAATGGCCAGATTGAAACTTTTCCTTCCTTTCAGGGAGATGAGGCCTCTTTCAGTGTCGAGGAAGCTAGGTATGTCATAAGCTGTTTGATAGCTGAAAAATTTAGGATCTTATTCAGCAGAACTAAGGTTCTCAAGGGGCTACTTCATGGTCTGGACATCCTTCATCTATTAATCAGTTAATGGGGTTTAGATCAGCAAGTCAGCTGGGTAAAAATACATATCTATACCCATGAAGTGGGCTCAAGCATTCATGAACACCCTGGATTTGATGAAGGTCTGAATGGATGGGACTTGAATTAGTAATAAGCATTGTTGATATTTTAACTTCAGTGACCTCGTTAGATACAGGCACTGAGAGGTTTGGTCTAAGTCAGAGGTGGGGAACCATGACCCTTTTATGACTTGTGGACTTCAACTCTCAGAATTCCTGAGCCAGTATGAAGTCCACAAGTATAGAAGGGCCATAGTCTAAGTAGACAGCAGCTTCATTTGGAATGCCAGAACCTTCCCTACTAGTTTCTAGGAAGTGGCATGCTGGATGGAAATTTCCTAGCTGAGTCAGCTGATTTTGGAGGCTATTGTTATCCCAGTAAATGAGGGTGGGACGTGTGGACACCTGACTCTGTAGGATTCTATGGTATCTCCTGGACCGACTAGTTCTCTGGATGACTGGCAGTGGACCCTTAGACAGTGGAAAGGTTTCTACAATTCACAATGAGTTGGTGTGGTACTGGCTAACACCTCCTGGAGATAATTTGTTGATGAGATAAAAGATTGTGTTGTACACTATGGAAAGCCACATCCCAGCTCAGCGCCAGCCATCATTGAGGTCTCATGTATCTTTGGATGGTGAATTGCTAACACACTGGTTAATCATGTTGGGTTTTTGAGTAACACAAAAGAAAAATGGGGGGGGGGGTGACAGAAAAAAAAAGGTTGTGAACTATCTTGATTTAGGGAATCCTCATTAGAACCAAGGAGCAAGAAGCACCATTGGAATCGTCTAGCCTAACTTGTAGAAAAATAACAAAAATAAGTTTTAACCATGAACAGGTTAAATGGGCTGCTAATGATGTCCTGGAACCCACAGCTTTGGGATTAAGGAAGGAAAGGATTGCCACTGTCATTCACTTGAGCTGAAATGTTCTGAAGTGATCTGAAGTTGTAGCTGAAACAAGCACTTTTCTTCTGTGGTTCCACCCTTCCCATCAAATTTTAGCTTATAAAATTTTCAAGATTTGTTAGACCTTCTTAAAAAAACACCTCACATTAATTGTACATTAGCTGGGGGTGAGGAGAGAGATCTGGGTTGGTACTTGGCCATCTGCTGGAATTTTTGGACTTAATTGAACAACTAATTTTCTCTTTTATTATCACCCTAAACTCTCTCTCTTACACACACACAGATTGAACATGTTTATAAACAATCCTGGCATTGTTGGATAAATACTGTACGGATAATACAGTTTCCTTGTATTTCCTGCACAAAAGTGACAGAATAAATGAAGCAAATGGCTTCTGCAACTGAGCTGAATTTTGCACTATTTTGCTAGTTTGTTTAGTTTCTTGAAATCAACCAGGTTAATACCATTTCACATACTGATGAAAAACTGACGGAGTCAATGCACTGGCAATAAAAGGGGAAAATTCCTATGTATTTTCTTCCTTAAGAGACTCTAGTGTGGTGGTTAAGGCACCAGGCTAGAAATCAGGAGACTGAATTTTAGTCCCACCTTAGGCACAAAACCAACTGGTTGATCTTGGGTCAGTCGCTCTCTCTCAGCCCTAGCAAGGAGACACTGGCAAAATCACATGGCACTTC
>JANHFL010002099.1:42429-53911 GCA_032468155.1 Oxyrhabdium leporinum | reverse complement strand
AGAGAGAGAGAGAGATCAGGGATGTTAAACTCCCATCACGTTGTCGTCACATGACATATTGAGACTTTTGTCCCTTTTGCTAAAATGTGGGTGGGCATGGCCAGCGCGTGGCACATCCGACCCACGGGCCGTGAGTTTGACACCCCAATATAGATAAAAGGGATAAATAAATGGGCAAAGGCCCTCAATGGTTTCTTCTTTATTAGGTTTATGATTTCTGTTTCCTGCAATGTTTGCTGACATCAGAAAGACCACAAATACAAGGCTTTCAAACAATGATTGCAGCCAGGCTCTGATCAGAGAAAGCCACATTCATATTTTAAAAATGCCTTCTGAAATGTTTTTTGAAAGTATATGCGGCAACTGCAAATACATTTAGGGAGAAGGATCACTTTCTCCTTAAGTAGTACATATATACAGTGTATCCTACCAAATTCACATTATTTTCCACTTGATTTTCTACCTGGGAAGTCTACATGGGAAATAGGAAATCAGAACCTCTACCGGGGTGAAATATTCACAGCATTGTTTTTTTCTCACAATTACTTCTTGCTTTCTACGCACTTAAAGCTTTGCTGAATATAACTTGTAAACTACTCCGAGTCATTTAGATAGTAAGAGAGCAGTGTGTACATTTGATTAACAAAGAAAATAAATAAGAACAGATTGAGCAAAAAGGTATTGAGATAGAGAAAGAGAAAAGGTTCATTTTCCCCCTACATGTTTATCAGCATAACAAGTTCCCTGTTTTAAGTAACTAGCATGTCAGGAAGGACTATGCTAAATTTTTCACTTGATGTGGTAGTTTTCAGCATGCAATGATGCTTTACCAACATAAACAAATTATTTTATAGCAGGTCTATTTGTCAATATTATGCAGCACAGTACAATATGACTAACAGCAGCTCTCCTGAGTCACAAATAAAAATCTTGTTTTTATTTGTCAGGTATAGTTTAGTGCCAAGCTGAGAACCCTTCCTCTCCTTCAAAAATATTGCACTGCCCACAGCTGTAAAGTTCAGTTCAGATATGATGGATAAATATGTTCATTTCAACATCTATGCATTCTTAATTTTTTCACTCTCATCATAATTCTATCCCATTTTTTTCTCATATATGAACTTTTGTTTTAGTGAGTGTTCCGGTTTTGTAGGCAATTTATGAGTTATAATGCATTTTTGTATGTCTAACATATCTGTTTATTCATATTCTCCACTAATACCCAGATGTGTATAGCTTTTTCCTTGGAGAACAGCATTACAGTATAAACTTTAGGGGATGAATACTGACAAATGACTGCATTTCAGTTTCTGCACTGGCTCTCATAGGGCAAATTATTAGAATTATATTTTAATTTTAAATTTAAATTTAATGCTGCATTTTAAGGCAGCCCAAATAAATTCATCTTTAATTCTTAAGTCTGGATAGCTTCCATTTTACTTTTCCATCTCGTTCTGGGTAATATATAAAATGGGTATGACTGAATGTGGAGCACAGCAAAGCTCAATTACCGAGGGCTCAAAAGGTGTCTGCTTTTGTATATTTGGATTGTGTAACTGTTTCTATATTTGTGAGTATTAACATTTTTTGATAGAATGGTGGGTTGGAATTTACCTGAGAGTGCACTGAAGAATGAATCCTCTTCCTCATCTTCAGGGGAAGAAGAGCCTCCCACATCTCCGGTGTGGTCCCATTCCAGTGGAATGGAATCAACACTGACAGGGGTCTCACAGCCAGACCTCTCAGGACCCCTTGCAGTAGGTATGAGGTGACAGAGAGACTGCTGTGATGGTGGTCCCTCCTGAACTGTCTTCTTTGGCCAAGGATCAGTTTGCATCCCTCTTGCATGGTCTGTATCAGCTTCATTTTCTGAAGACTCTTTTTCATCTTCCAGTCCCTCAACAAGACAACAGAAATACTGATATTGAACACAAGTTATTAACATTAATTACTTATAGAACTACTTTGTGTGCTCAGTGTTTAATAAAAATGGGAATCCTCCAAAGTAGGATTACTTATTTGAATTTATTAGCTGCCCAACTATAAACATCTCTTAGTTTCCTACTCCCTTCTTTCTTCTAAATCAGTGTTTCTCACCCTTGGCAACTTGAAGATGAATGGACTTCAATTCCCAGAATTCCCCAGCCACTTGTGACAAGGGTTGCCTTCTGAAACTCTGCATGATCTTTAGTACCTTAGGGCCAGGTGATCATGATACAGCTCTATTTTGATTGTGATTGAAGCATTCAATCATATGCCATTTGGAGACAGATCAGAAACTACTGAAAGCCTTAGAAAAGAAATAACCTGTCCTTTAATTAGAACAAAGTATTCTTATTCCATCTTCTAAAGTTGTGTTTTATTTGTCACACAGAGACACACCCATCCATCCACATACATAAATGCATACATATAGTCTTTCTCTTTAGAACTCAGAGCATGTAGACAGGCCTTCCAGATGACCCACATCTAATCATTAATCAGAGCCTATCTGCTTAGTTTCCAGGCGCCCTGGAATCAAAGAAAAAACACTTTGGATATAATAATAACAACCCCTTTCTTAACTTGGAGAAAAGCAGTGTTTTAATTATTGGAAGTTTGGAGAATACATCTTCCATGTTCTTTATCTACATGGCTTTTGAAAATGAATCTTTTGGCAAAGAAACAACATGGCTTCCAGCAAAGATACAACTTCATTAGTTCTTACTGGATGCCAGGATATCAGTCTTTGGTGGAATCGGGCTACTCGGCCAAACACTTCCTGGCAGTAACTACGAAATTCTTCTAGTTCCTCTTCAAGTATAATGGCATCCTCTGGTTCACTTTTTTGAATCAGATATAATCCAGAAGTAATCAGCTGATCAATCTTACTGGTATTTAGCATTATTTCCCTCTGGAAACCCTGTTTAAGAGAATTAAAAATAATTATACTTCCTAAGTATTACTGCACAGATTACTTAATTAGTGCAATTCAGATTAATCAATCTCGTAAAGAGAGATTGGGAACATATAAGGAGAAGCACAGAATATTTCAGCATGGAAAAGTTTGGTGAAATTAACTCAGATAAAGCAAATAAAGCGCTCTGTCCATTCTTCAAGAAAAGTTCTACCTTTTCTAAAGTTATTAGGTAGGTTTTTCTAACCTTGAATACAGAAATATTAGTTTATTAATCAAGTTACCAGTTTGTTTTTTAGTTGATTTGGCTTTATGTCACAGAAATATTTCAATCCAGCATGAAAAAGTGCCATCATAGTAGACTCAATGAGATTTGCAAGCTATTAGCAAGGAAGGATAAACTTCTTCTGAGTTGCTCTCACCAAATATAGGATGCAAATTGCTTTCTAGATCTTTCTGGTTGCTGAGAGAAAGAAGATGTGGTGGCAAGCTAGCCTTCTGAACCCCAAAACAAAGGCTAAGAGACATGTACAAGTCCAAAGCATAAGGAATATGTACACTCCTTCACTTAACAAAGGTACACAAGAGCAAAGGCTTCGCTTTCTAGGAACAGTTGGAATTTGGGGTTGTTTCCAATAAGCTATTTCTGGTTTGTGTTTGTTTATATGTGAGCTTTGTCCAAATGCTAAAGCAGATTATTCTCTGAATTCGGTAGGATCCCTATACACATTCCTATACAAATATTCTTCCCCAATAATTTAAATACATTTTTGTGCACAAAGAAATATGTATATAGCTTGAACCTCTCCAATGAAATCTATATTGAAGTTACCAATGATGGAAGGATGCACACATAAAAAAAATCTTTGTTTTTTGTATTATGTTCCTAGATTGAGATTAATATGGATGTAATTTATTGGTTGAACTCCTATCGTATTATTTCTTTGTACTGTTTGCTCTAGTTACTTTAGTCCAGGTTCCCTGTTTTTATGGATTTTAATTGTTTTTGTCAGTTCTGAAAGCCATATTTTACAGGGAAGCTTCCAAGTTGCCATTTTTAGTGCCTGGGAATTTGGGAGAGGGAAATTTCAGAATGGAGTAGATGAGTAGACATAATAACATTCTTTCTCAATGAGTCAAGGACATGTTGCCCTGCACCTGGATGGGGATGTCTCTAAGTGGAACAAAGAATTGATTGGTCCATGTGATGGACTGATGGGTGTAGGGGATGGATCTTTGAATTCTCTTTTGGGATGGGAAAACCCAGAACTCTCAGATTCGGGTTTTCTCAGATGTACCAATATGACAACTCTAATAAAATGGAACTTTGAAGAACTGTCTGTCTCAGAGTTTATTGAGTTGGAGTTGGTTAGTTGGAACGCTGACATTTTTACTCTTTATATGGATTTTGTAAGCACCCAGAATCTTCTGGAGTGGGCGGCCAAATTAAATTGAATAAATTAAATTATTTCTCCTTATCAGTCATTTAGATCTCCTTCAACTGGGTGGAAGTATTGATGGGAATCACCTGCAGTATACAAATAAACAAACTGAGGGTCCTAGGTCATTTAATTTCTTAAGCCAATGCTATCTCATCATGAATGCCAAAAACAAGGGTGAAAGTTATAAAGTAGCTAAGATTTTTGTTGATGGTGAGTGCAGGAGCTGGACATAAAGGAAATTAGCTCTACAGAGACAATACAAGTGTGTGTGTGTGTGTGTATTCACTTGTATTATATATATAATATATAATGTATTATATATATAAAAACTGGGATACAAGAATCGTCCTGCAAGTATCAAATATGGAATTCCTAGTCTTATATGGTACAGTAACCAGTAACCAAGAAGGAATTAAGCCGGACTGGCCAAGAATAGTGATGAGAAAGGACTGATGAACTCTGGATATAAAAGAGACCTCAAACTTATTATTACAGATATCCTAAATGTAGCTTTATTTTATTTAAATAGCAAACATTTTAAATAGTTTTATCTAAATTTATTGGGCTTTTATCAAAAAAATTAAATGAACTTAGTAAATATACAGGTACCAAACACAAGCACCAGGCTCAGATAATCAGTAGGACGTCTGAAACCCGTCTCCCCCAATCTGTTTGAAACATTTTCCTTTAAAAAAAAGGTCAATATTTACATTAAGCTGCCGCATTTTGTCATCAAAATCACTCTTTGAGAAATGTTCCACATTTGTCAGCTGCAGATCCATTTCTGTTAACCACACCAGGATGATGTTGTCCTTTGTTCCCATAAATTCTTCCCATTGATTGGTAAAATGCTAAGGACAATAAAATAATACAGATACTCAAAGCAATAGTTGTCATAACACACAGTGTCCTTAAAAATCTTCTATTTATTAACATCTTAAAGTGTGTAGATGTGCTATGGTATCAGGAACCAATGAAGCAAAAATAAAAAGTCATTGACTCTAGCTTGTATCTCAAGCTGAAAATTTCACAGAGCATATCTGGTAATCTTTCTGATTAAGGTCACTCAAGTGTTGTTAGTTAATTATATAAACTTAATGATTAGATTTAGCTATGAAGACCCAGATTGTTGGGGGCAACATGCTGATGTTGTAAACCACTCAGAGAGTGCTGTAAAGTACTATGGAGTGGTATATAAGTGTAAGTGCTATTGCTGCACTAATGACAACACTACACCAATTTGCTCTCAGATACTACAATTCTCTAATCCTGCAAATTTGAGTAAGTATAGAACTGAAATAATTTCACCTGGGAAGTCAGAATGTCTAGGTGATGGTTCCATGACAGCAGTGTTTATCAACCTTGGCAACTTTAAGATGCTTTAAGATGCATGCTGGTTGGGGAATTCTGGGAGTTCTATCTTAAAGTTGCCAATTCTGCACTACAGAATTCAACAGATACCTCTTCCCTCTTGTTCCCTTAAGAACATGTTAGCTAGACCTCTAATATCTGCTTTGTCTCCAAGGCCAAAGGTGCTTTTTCAGGAGGCAACTGGACTTTCTGTTTTTTCTTTGAAGACGTTTCGCTTCTCCAACTTTTTTTTTTTATTTTTTTTCGATTTATATACCGCCCCTATTCCGCAGACTTCTTGGATGAGAATGAAATGTCTTCAAAGGAAAAACAGAAAGTCCAGTTGCCTCTTGAAAAAGCACCTTTGGGACAACCATGACCTGGACGACTAAGAATCTCCATAGACATTTGTCCCCCAACCTGTTTGAACTACCTTAAGTCTCCTGAGGATAGCTGTGACTCGTTTCTGAAGATTGTCCCATCGGTGATTACCCTCATAAACCATCTGCTTGAGCTTGTTAGCTGAATCAGTGCGATTCTCACGGGCCAACCGCCGATATTGCTTATTGATTAATTCCAGCTGGGTTAGTCGCTCATGAATTTGGCGCTGAAATGCCTGAGGAAAAAAATGCATTTTATATTATTTTTTCCCCAAATGATTTAAACTTAATGCATTCAAAATAATAAGGAGGAAAGTTGCTACCCAAGAAAAGTGAAGAATTAAAATATAGGATATGTTTGATATCACAATTTGATAAATTTACCTAATTTATATCTATACATAGAGATGGAAAAACTACTAAAGGAGTTCTTACTTCAAATTTCTTCAACTCTTCCTTGGCCGTTACATACAAAATCTCTGAAGAGTTGGGATAAGCTGCAGTTTTCTCTGCTGTTTTCAACCAAACTTCAAAACGAGAGTAATCTTCCAAAAACTTTTGCCATAGTCGCCAAGTTGCCTCAATCCTATTGCAGAAACAAGCAGCAACAGTTTATTTGCAAATATGAATCCCTTTCTGCAAGACATGTCCTGCATCAAAATTCATTTATGTTTCAATCTAAACTGAACCAAACCAAATCCAATCCAATAATCCAATCCAAATCCAGTCCAATAAGCTATACTCAGTTGAACTAAAAAGTGCATTCAGAAATACTCCTAGCATTGGCACCGCTGATGTTATGAAATTAGCATCAAACAACCAAGTTCAGAGAGCTGGATATCTTGACCTGATATATTCTTTTTCATTAGCATTTAGAAATAGCCTGAATGAAAAACATTCAAAACAAGTGTAACTAAAATTTATTTCCTCCTGGATGGAAAAAGGTATATGTGACCTTAACTTGAACTACTAAATTAAAATGGTTCAAAATGATAATTTTTAAAGACTTGTTTCATGTTTTCTAGAAAGTTGCAGGGATGTGCATTTGCATGCATTCCATTCTATTTCTTCATAACTCAGTTGGCTATTTCTTCTTTTAATCCCAAGTCCCAAGACTTGGAGTGTCAGGTTTGTAGACTGATATACAATATAGTATTCAATCTTAACTATGAGGTCTTGGTTTGCATTCTGGCATTTACCCAGAGACATATGCAAACATATCAAAGGCAGAAATATGTATATACCAAATGTATAATATAGTACATGTTCTGTGCCTGGAAAATCTGTACCTTGTAGCCTAGGTAAAGTATGTAAGTTAATTAAATGTTAAATTTGTCGTTTTGGAATAATATCAACTGTAGGCATTTTAAAACATTTTAAATAATTTATTCTAGCTTTAGTTACCACAACTAGGAGCAAAGAACTGAATAAACCATTGACATTTACATTCTCTCATCCCAGACAAAAATAGTATTCTACTATTTCTTTAGATTTTGAAGTTTTTAGTTTAGGCGTATTTAGGAACCAGAGCAATATCTCAGATAGAGATTTTCACATCAATTCTTTTTATATGGAGAATGAAGCAGAGACCAATGGACATAAGCTGTAGCACTAAATTAATATTTCCTACCAGTAAATTGCTTGTCTGTTCTTTCTTTCAAGAATAGATTTTTGGGCTTTTCATAATAATTGTTTAAAAAACTAACATGTTTTGGGTTTTTTGAAAAAGAAGAGAAATAATGCCTCACTTCATCCGCCTCTCTATAGACATGGCACAAATGTTTCTCCACCGTCTTTCTAAGCTCCTTGTTGTCTGCTGGATTGAATCACATTCGGTCTCATTGGCACAGGCATCAGAATCATGCAGCAAGATCTCACATATATTGAAGACCGATTCCACACCTGCTGTGTGCTGTTCAATATCCCGTTGCAGGTCCTATAACCATAAGCAAATGATATCTCCAGTTGTAAGTGTTATTTTCATACAACACAACAGAAGAAGCCACTGATATGTCACATGAAAGATCAAACATTCTGTATCCCCAAACATTTTCCTAATGATTGTTATATATTAGTCATATGATTAGTTATGACAGACTGTTGGTAAGAGATCAAATGAGTATATACACTCTTCAAATAAGAAGCTGCACATATAACCTGTTGTGGCAATCATTCTAAGTTTTCTCCTTAACATTATATTTCGGGAGGATTATTATGGAGGAACATTTAAACATTTAATTCCTCCACTGATAAACTTGAAAAAACTTGACTGTGAAGCATAGCTTCACAGTTTTAGCTAAACAAAGTTTCAATGTATATTAAAATATTAAACTACATCATCTTATGCATAGCGAAATCTTGCTACTTCCCCTTTTGCATTTTGGTAGTTAAAAGCACTCATATACAAATAATCTATTTGAATGGAAATCAGAGACATTCTTTTTCAAACACTGAACTCTTGTCTGGAAATGTTATGTTTCTTATGCCTTAAAAGTTTCACAGTCTCAATATTACCAGCTACTATCAATTCTCCTTACCTGCATATCCTTAAAAAACTAGTCTCCTTTAAATCAAGCTTAACATATGGCAAATTCATGGATCCAATTATATAATTTTCTTGACAACAATATATAAATGATTTGCAATTGCTTGTATTTAATCATATAGTAAGAAGTCCATCTAGCCTAGATTGTAAGGTTTTCCTTTGAAACCCTTATTCTATCAATTATATTAGAAGGCCACAGGGCAGAGCCAATGCAACACGATGTATCAGGTATTCTGCTGGTCAACATTCATTGAAAAGACTGCAAATTGTATGAATATAAGTATTCCTACAAAGTTTCCTTTCATTTAATGTTCAAGAAAACTTCTCAATGGATTCTCTTATTTCTTTCTGACTAGCTCTATATTATAGAGATAAGGTAGGAGCTGACCACAGCAATTCATGATTCAGACACCTAAAGCATTCAATGAAAACTGCAAATCTGGGATACTTTTAAATTATTAATAGGCATTCCAAGTAAAGTGATTGGTTTTCTGAACTACATGAAAAGATCTGCTATCTGAAACTAATAGAATGATCTAACTCAACATTGTGTTAGGTACTGTAGACAAACATACACCTCTAAACTTTACAAAAAGGACATAAAAACAGCAGCATTCCTAATTATTTGTTCTGCATGTGTTCTTCAATAAACTGTCTAAAATTTAGCGATTCTACTTTAGTATTCTGTGTTAATATACTAATAGACACTATCCCCCATGAGATTCAGTAATTTTGTGTGTGTGTCTACATTAGGGTGTATACTGAGTCTGTAGGCAATTCCTGGTCCTATAATATATCACTTCACTACAACTAAAGCCAATGCCTCAATCTGAGTGGCTAACAAAGCTATAAATAATTGGAAATATTATTTTGGCAGGAGAGATGAATCAAAGAAAAATGTCTCTGAAAGACCACAGCTGGAAAATGCAATCTTTCATAATAGATGGAAATCACAATTTGAAGAGAAAATAAAGGAATTAGAAAAGCTTTGTAAAACAGTCCAGATTGATATTAAGAAAGTTAAACAAACAGTTAGATTTATTGGAAATGATAGAACTTCAGCAGAAGATAAAATATGTAAAAAAAATGTTGTAAATGCAAACAAATCAAGGAAACTTCTGGGTTATCAAAGTAGAAAAGAGAAAGAAGGATGCTTGGAACAACAGAGAAAGAAAAATTATTACGGTCTATTTAAGAAAAAAAAGAAGAATTAAAAAAAAAAGGAATTGCATTCTAGATAAAAAAATTAACAAAGAAAATTTAGAAACATATATTTCAAAGCCTAAAATTTTACATAAGAACATAGAGAAATCATATGGAAATTAATAACAATTTAAAGAAGCAATAAAAAAAAGTAATAAAGCACCAGACCCTGATGGGCTGATGACCCGCTGGTATAAAAGTGTACCAGAGAATTGAGTAGAACCATTATTGAAGATGATGCATGAAATTCAAATAATAAAAACAATACCAAGGACTTGGGAACAGGAATAGAAGGGAGTGATCTCAGGAATGCTAATTGGCCCAACTCTTTCAGTTCTACTTTTTTCCACCCTACCTGCTGCTCTGCGAGTCTCCTCTGTATTTCTTGATCATCACAGATGTCATAAACAATAGGTTTAGAAAGCTCAGATTCAATGCGTGCCAGCCACGTGTGAAGATGACTCATGTTTTTGTCCAGCTGTTGTATGAAAGCAAAAGTATCTTTCAACTTCTTCACTCTGGAATGAGGAAAGGATACATAATTAAGAAAAGTATAAAGCATGTAAGAAAGGGTGTCTGTATATATGTGCATAGTTGTGGCATGTCACTTTTCATTTAATTGAATTTCAACAGACATCAAGCTTTGTATTCAATGCAGCAACTTACCCCAAGTTGCTGCCTTAAAACTATTTTGAAGTATTACTTCAGTCATCTCAACCAACATTTGAAGAAAGCTGAAGTTCAATCCAATCAGGTTGGGGGAAGTAACCATACAATCAAATTACTACTTGACTGTGACACTCCTTCAGAGCAAAGGAGAACTATATGATTCAAAAGAGCTGTACAATTCTTTCAAAAACAGCTATTTGGACAAATATATTAATTTCTAAATCATCTGTCACTTTAGCATAGAAGTGTTTATCTCAGAAGTACTGTCTTACATCTGACAGACATACATTTTGCTTCCAATATGAGTATTAAAAATCTTCAATTTGCAGCAAAATTCTAGACTGAAATAGGATCCTGGATACTGATCACAGATCTTGATATCCCTAAATTAAGCTGTTGGAGGAACCTATTAGTCTTCTGATTATCATCTTCTTCTCTGCAACTTTTCCAATTTCCCTAAATCTGTAAAAAATGATATTCTCAGAACCATATTCTTTTCTTCCCCTATATCAGTTGTATGTATCTTTCAAAATCCAGGTGATTGGGAATTTTCCTGAGAAGTTCTGGAGAGACACAGAGAATGGCAGAAAAAAGAGAAACTTCTACCAGGCAACTTGAATGCTCTGACAGAATGACTTTTGCTTTTAAAATCTTTTTATTTTAATGATATGGTTTAAAAAGTCCAGCAAAATGCATGCTTATATTTTAATTTAAATATCCTTCTGAATAGTGGGGTTGATATGTTACTCGAATTTGATAAATCTCCTGAGCAATTAGAGAGTACAAGTAGTACTTGACTTACGACCACAATTGAGCCCCACATTTACATTGCTAAGTGAGAAATTTGTTACATGAGTTTTGCCCCATTTTACGACTTTTCTTGCCACATTTGTTAAGTCAATCACTGAAATTGTTAAGTTAGTAAGACATTATTAAGTGAATCTGGCTTCCCCATTGACTTTGCTTGTCAGAAGGTTGCAAAAAGTGATCACATGAC
>JANHFL010002099.1:22675-40131 GCA_032468155.1 Oxyrhabdium leporinum | reverse complement strand
CGCCCCCCCCCCCCCCCCCCAAGCCGTGTTTATTTCTGCTTTCTGGCAATTGGGGAAAATGGATTAATGAATGCATTGTTTGTTTAGTGACCATCATTAAAAGGGATGTAATTTCAAATCCAGTCATGTGATGCCTTGACTTCTGACCAAAATGACTGTGGTTATAATTGTAAATTGAGGACTACTTGCACTGACTGATTGTGAATCCTCAAGGATAGATATGGGCCTAACATGGGGGAGAGCTTTGCAAGTCTAAATAACCACTTTATCCCTTTCCCCCATAGCATATCAAGGCAGAGTTTTAAGGGTTTTTAAAAAACTTATTTTTACTTTGTCCTAATCTGGAAGATTCTAATGCGCTAATAGACTGCATGTAGCCTGTGGGTTGCATTTTACTTCTCTGCTTTAAAAGGCAAACTGAGTGATGCAAAACATGACACATAATTTATATACATACTTAATATCTATCATTTTTATTTTTCCTTAGTGAAAAAATGAAAGCATGTTGTGGGAGCCTGTTAAAACTCTATATTTCAAATTTAACATTTTAAAAGAGACTAATGAGAGGAATATCATAAAATACAACTTTGTTTAATTTATATCTTTCTATGAAGATAAATTTCAGAATGTATCCAATTTTATCTTGAGGGATTTCCAAGCCTTATTATTTTTGATAACCTATAAACAACAAAAGAGACTGAACACTTTATGATGGGGGAAAAACCCAAGTTAAGGACACAGCATGATATCATTTCTAATAGTCCAAAACATTCCATCCAAAAAGGAGACATTCTTATGTTAATCAACATACTGTTGCCTATTTGCTAATTTGCTTTAAGCAAACCTGTTTAGGAGCAGACATCAGTACTCATCCACTGAACTTTCATTCCTCAGAGCTGTGTGAGCCTGACTATTCCTGCAGTTTTCTAAAAATTAATCCTTCAAACTGAAAGTACTTTATGATGTCTTGGACAAGAGTTTTCCATAAGAAAAAGAACAGCTACATGTCTGGAACTTGGAACACCACAGTATAAGATGCTTCTTGTTCAGAACATTAAGCTCTGAAAAACTGCCAAGCCACCCCTGGAATGCCTGGATGAATATGATCTGGAGGACAAACCCTACATTCCCGAATTGCACAAAATATTGTGTCCTTGAAACACAGTGTATTGCACATCCCTTTTTAGGATGGTTAGGTTTACTTTATGGAAAAGATCCATCTTCTGCCCTCAACAGTATCACAAATCAGTTCCTTGATTTGTTACATGGGAAACCAGCCAAAGAAGCTTGTTAATAATGTCTATAAAATTCTATAAAGCTTTGTGCAATGACAGAATTACACAACTACAATTTCCTGACTAAAAATACATTGGCAGCATGTATCTTATTTTGAGAATTTAATCTTGAATTTGTCTTTTAGATTGAATGGCACACCTGCAGTTTATACAGGATTTCAATGGCTCCCAAGGCTGACAAACTGCTTGCATTAAGCAAAAACATTCTATAAAATAAGATCAGGAATATAGAGACCTTGAGGCAACAGACTGCATGGAACAGACCAAATTCCACCATGACTTAATTCATTTGTGTAATGACATCATTATGTAAATGATATCATTCGCATCAATTTAGATCATTTACTCAATGACATCATTATGAAAATGACTTAATTTATATCATTTGTGTATTTATGTTACCACACAAATAGCATAAAATGATGTGAATTGCAAAAATGCTTCAATGATATACTCCTTGATTTAATGTAATATCAGGAATAATGGATACTTCTCATTCAGCATTTGGTTTATTATATCCTCTGTATCTTTATAGAGCAATATCGCTATATAATATACTTCACACAGTATTACAAACACATAAAATACTTCTTTTCTCCAAGGACTTCTAAATGTCATAAGTATGGGATCAAAGAAAGAGGAATGAAAGACAAAATAATTAACAAAATAATGCAGAGCAGTAAAAGCATTTTAAAGTCCTATCAGAGACAGAGAATTAAATTTACATCTCCTTGATGTATGTATTAGGACCACGTATATTATTTCACTTCAGCACCCTGATAGGGGAGCTTCACTCTGATCTAAAGAACACAGAAATATATATTTGGAGGGGGAAATGCAACCTCCAACTGAGGAACACTTTGTGCTTTTTAATTTTTAAGGCTCTTCCCCATGTTTCAAAGTATCTCCAATGTTGCTACATGAAACAGCTCAAGAAGTTCCACAAAATTTGCATGTATCAAAACTAAAACAAATGTCTCTGTTATTAATTTGTTCTTGTATTGTTCATAGATACACTAAGTTCCCCCAAACTGCTCCTGGTTAGATACACATCCTTTTCCAGCTGCTTCTCTGCACAAAGCAAGCCTTTGTGCAAGGCAGAAGCCAAGTGTGCTTGGGCACTGTGGAAACATGGCAAGGCCCCATGCAGCTAGAGCCTTATGGCAAAGCAAAGGATAAGAAGCACATCAAGAACCAAGTGAAAAGCTTGTCTAATTTGCCCATATGTCTCCAGCTGTTTATTGCTTTAAGGTGAAGCCACATCCTTACTACAATGATCTATTTTGACCAGTGGCTTCCAAGTTGTTTTTGTTGCCATTAAAATGCTCCCCAAATGTGTATGGCCTACACATTTGTTATAATTGATTTAAAACCAAGAACTATTTGAACAAAACACATAGATCTTATGACCACCATTTAGTGAAATTTTGGCAATACTATTTTAAGAAGAGGACATATTTGGATGAGATATGCTGTACATTTGGATTATTGATTAATTATTTTCCTCCATCACTGACCCCTCTGCCAAAGTAAAGCACAGGTGTAAATCCCAATGGTGCTTTTTCAAAAGGCAACTAGATTTTGTTTTTCCTCAGACGTTTCTTCAGCTGAAATGAAGAAGCTTCTTGGAATGAGAAGTGAAATGTCTTCAAGGGAAAACAAAATCCAGTTGCCTTTTTGGGAAGCTGTCTTATTACTTGTGCTGGGGAGAATCCTGAAGACATTGTGGTAAGCTTTTTTAAAAAGCAGCACATCTTGGCTGTGCTATTCTAGGAAATAGTCATAAGGGGAGGATTATATGCTTCTGGGGGGGGGAAGATTATGGTAGCTCATTGTATCATCTAAATATGCTCAAATTGTTTGAAATTTGATGAATGTATGATCTGTGCAAATGGAATAGTTTCCTGACATAAATTAATGGCAAAATAGAATGCACCTTAATCCACCACAGGTTAACTTCATCCATTTTTTACAATAAATAAGTTTCCTTCCTTCTGCAATACAGGATTAATGAAGCCATATTTGCCTATCCAAATGCTCAAAATAATTGATTTCTCCCTCTCTAATAGTGAAGTAGAGATCTTTATGATAGTATGCTTTTCCTAACACATAAATCAATGATTAGAGAAAATGCATGCACAATGTCTTAGTTCAGCTAAATCTGCCTTACTCTTTCCAGGAAAGGGCTGAGGCTGAAACATAGGTCTCTTATTCTTTTCTTCATCCTTTGTCTCTTTTCTAAATTTATGAAAACTCTGCAAATCTTATGTTATTATTAGACAGTACCAATATTATAATATAATCCAAATATCTGAGTTATATTGCAGAAATGGAAAACTAATTCTTGTATGCTTCAGAGGCAAATAACTTCTTGGGCAGTAGAACTACTAAAGTATTGGACAGCGACTGCCAGTCAACAAACATACCGGTACTTCTGAAGGAAATGTGATGTGTTCATCAGTTTGTCACTTAGCAAATATTTAATATAAAGTAGCAGTTAACCGACCAATCCTATCTTTCTAAACATGATGTTGGGGTAGCACATACTCACAAAACATAGATGAATTACCATCACACATTACATTGTACAACCATATTGACTAAAATGTAATGCATAAATCAACCTTGAGGATTCTAACAGAATAATAGAGTTGGAAGGGATGTTTGAGGTCTTCTAGTCCAATCCCCTGCTCAAGCAGGAAATTCTATACTATTTCAGGCGAACTTCTACTCAAGTTGTTATTTCTTTCATAATTCTACTATGCTTATATGCCAACTAATAAACACAGACTTACCGTCCTCCGATGATATCAAAGAGGTGTTGCCAGCGGTCATTAATTTTGTTGAGTTTCTCTTCAATTTCAGCCCCTCTACTTTGGTTGCTAGACTTGATCAGCTGCTTGCCCATTTGCTTGAAGTGAACTAGTTGACTTTCATTAAACAGATTGATTTCCTCCATGTAATGCTAAACAAGAGAATTTTAAACTTTTAAAGTAACACATTTTGCATGAAATGGAAAGGTAGAAACAAAAGTTAGACTTCTACAGAGAGAAGTTTAAATGTAGCTTTCTACCATTCTAAAACCCAGAATAGTTGGTTACATTAAAAAATACTGTAACCAGCTACCTCTTATTTTAACTCTAAGCCTTAGCCAGAAAACATGGATTGCATTTTTTTCTTCCACTTCGTTTATTAATGCTTCCCTTTCATTGGATGAAAATAAATATTCATTTTAAAAAGTTATGATTTCTATTACCCTAGGCTAGCAAAACATTCCGCTAGTTAAATGGGAAGGGTGAGTCAATCTGCTGAGGAGGAACTACCACAGGGATGGAGTGGTGAGGTTGAACAGTCCTAGATCCTTGTCCAACCTGGTCCTGGACAAGCAAGCTATTGTCTTTGAACCAAATTTTAACAGAAGAAAAGTTCTATTATGTTTCTTTGCTGGCAAAAGATTCTGAACCCCACAAAGAATAGCTGCAGGATAGGCTTCTTTCTCTCTGGCAACTAAAGCAGAAATGATCCTGGGGATACAGAACTGGACTGGAAGGGGTTCTCCTTAGCAAGTGAAGTCCCACAAGACACAATCCCCACCCCTGTTTTCAGCCTGTCTCAGCAGCTGGATGGAAAATGGAGGCAACTCTGTAAGGCTGAAAACATTCTTTTGGAGCATTGGCAAAGAGGCTGTCTGAATGAACTCCTTGAATCCTAAAGCTGATAAACAGACCAGGAAGTTGAAAAAAATATTCTGGAAGAAGTCAAACGTAAGGAATTTTCAAACTTTTGCCAAGGAAATTACATAGATATATCCTTGAAATTACCAGGAGTTCAGCTTGTCTCAAATTAGGCATTGCCTTAAATATTAAAAGAAGGCCAAAGAGACTTTGAGAATTGCCTTTAAATAATAGTTCTACCATCAGCCTACTAAGCACAGAAAAAGAAAGGAAGCCTAACCATTACATCACCTCTGTTGATAAGTTGCCTTTGGCCTTCTAGCTACTCTAAACAAACAGCTAACCCTCCCATTATTTTTTCCCAGATGACTGTTACACAAAGTTGAAGAAAAAAATATTTAAGCTTACATTGTATCTTCTTCCTCCATCTCCCTTTCTCCTTGTGTATCACAACTTTTCAATTTTACACTTAAGATCTGGGACTCTCATATTATAAATTTTGTTAAGTTTCTGAGAGCTTTTCTTTTTTCTTTTTTTTAAAAAAAAGGTTAAGTATTAATTTAAACAACTTAAAGATAATCGCCACAGAATACTAAGGTTTTATTTATTTTGCAGTTATGTGAAAAGCAGAAAATTAAGTCAAGATGTTTTAAGTTAGTTCTTATGATGTCTCCTGAAACTTCATTATGGCAAGCATACCTAAGCAAGAATAAACTTCTGTGTACATCAATAAAGTTTATTCACCTTTTGCAGCTTGTCTATCATGTCTTCAATGCTGATATCTGCTGACTGAGGGACTTTTTCTTCCATCTGCATCAGCCAAGTACACAGCTCCTTATTTTTTTCATTGAACACAATCCAGGCATTGAGTCGTTCCTCGATATCTTGCTTGTGCAAAGAAACCTATGGAGGAAGATATAGATGACATTAGTTAAATTTAATTAATTAATTTAAATTAATTAAATTTAATCTTCATTAAATTTTGGAAGGAGCCAAAGGTTACCAATGCAATCCATGAGCAGGTAAAAAGAATATTTTATTTTTTCCCCTGCAGATTTCACTGCAAAATCCAATAACACTCTCAAACAATTCCTTCACTTACAAATAATATTTTCCCCCATTTTGGGGTAGTGATGGAAGCATCTTTGATATAACAAAAAAATGTAAAGCTTATCCAAAAAACACCAGATCATCTCACTTGTCAGTCCATTTAAGTGGCAAAATTGAGCACTATGCCTATGCATGGGAGACATATTTGAGTTAAGTAGATGGAATGACAACACATGTTGTGTTCAAACATAATGTTATCCTGGATTTTAAAAGATATTGGTATCTGAATAAGACTCTGTTAATGTGCTTCATGTGGGACATTAAGCAAAATAGGGTAAGTTCATATATTATATAAGTTCATAGAGCCGTGGTGGCGCAGTGGTTAGATTGCAATACTGCAAGCTAGCTCACTGCTCACTCCCAGAGTTCAATTCTGAGAACCTTCCGAAGTCAGTAAAATGAGAACTCAGATTGTTGGGGGCAATATGCTGACTCTGTAAACCCTCTACCGCTTACATCTAAAGCACTGTGAAGCGGTATATAAGTCTAAGTGCTATTGCTATATATCATGGTAAACCAAAAATATATGCCTTAATATTATGTGTGAGGAAGGCCATAAAAGCATGCAACCTATAGCTTGTGCTTACTCTGATTTAAATTTCAGATAGCTAACAGACAAACTGTGTTACATACATAGCTATTTTTATTACGATCAATGGTGAAAGACAAGTTACACTAAAAGAGCTTCAGTCTGCTTTTATTTTACATCTTGTCAGTATTCAGGAATGTAGGATCATTTCTACAATGCTGTGGATTCTGCAGTAAAGTCTTATGAGGCCTTGTCAATTTGAATTACAGGTAGTCCTCGACTTACAACCACAACTAAGCCCCAAATTTCTGTTACTAAGTGAGACAGTTAAATTGGCTTTATAACCTTTCTTGACATAGTTGTTAAATGAATTACTGCAATTGTTAAGTTAGTAAGATGGTTGTTAAGTGAATTTGGCTTCCCCATTGACTTTGCTTGTCAGAAGGGTGCAAAAGTTGATCACATGACCCCAGAATACAGCAGCCATCATAAATATGGGTCAGTTGCCAAGTGTCTGGATTTTGATCACATGACCACAGGATACTGAAACAGTCCTAAGTGTGAAAAATGATCATAAGTCATTTTTTTCAGTGCCATTGTAACTTTGAACAGTCACTAAACAAACTGTTGTAAGTCAAGGACTGCCTGTATCTTGATATTTCTAAAGTGCCCAATAACTCAGCAATGTAAATCAATATAAAATATTAGGTACAAAATAAAATATAAAATATAACCAATATTAATAATACTATATCTCAGGGGATGTCAAACTTGATTTCATTGAGGGCCTCATCAGGGTTGTGTTTCACCTCTGGGGGCCAGGGTGGGTGTGGCCAGCTTGATGTCCATTTTCACCCATAACAGCCTCTTACAGCCCTCTGCCAGCAAAATTGGAGCTCAGGGGGGGCTTGTGCGCCCCTCCCAAGCTCCATTTTCACTGACAGAGGCACCATGGGCCAGCCCTTTGCTGTTTCCAGGGCATCCCCGTGGGCCAGATCTAAGCACCCCCCAGGCCGGATTCGGCCCACGGGCCTTGAGTTTGACTCCCCTGCTATATAAAATAATGATAAAAATAACAATAATGATTGTCATCAGCAGATAAAGTTAACTTCTTTTAAGCTTTCTGTTTAAATTGAAGGGCATTATATTTCTGGAGTAACAGATTCTACATTTGCATCTCTATAAGTTAACAAGCATATAAAAAATTTGCATCCATTTTAAGTTGTCTTTTGTCTGGAGCAACTTATACACTCCTCTGTGTTGTTCCCTACTGTGTTGGCATGCCAAAACCCTGCCCTTGATATTCCCCGCCTCCTTGCTCCAGACAGTCCATCTGCTGTTTGTTTTCCTCTTTCTTTCAGCAGGAGCATCTGGCTGGTTAATTCTGAGGGGCTCTTGGGCAGCTGCACTGCCTTGCTTTGAACATAGGCAGGGGTTGGGCTTTTCCATTAATTGTTTTCAAACAATATGCTTTTGTTGGATATTTCATTTTAGGGTTAGGGATATCGGTAGGAAAGAAAATGGGGCATGCTAATTATCCATTTTTTTGACCTAAAACATGGTCTGGCTAAAGTTAACTTAAGATGAGAGATTGATGCAGTTTTTTTCTATTTAATCATGTCTTGGTTTTCAGAGTAACAGACCCATCACAATATAAATTTGGGAATCAGACTTGGATTCTAACTTTTGCCATTCATTCACTGAATATTCATGCAGCAGGCTAAGCTATAATTAGTTCTAAGTACGATCACCAAGCTACCCATATCCCACAAATGAGAGGGTTAACTACTGGCAGATGGCTTTATACAACATGTAGAATCTAATGTCATGCTGGGTTAGGATTAAGATAAACTAAATTGTAACATCCCATAGTTACTGATTATAAAGTCCTTTCTCCTTAACTATAATCAGACCCATGATTTGAAAAGTCACATTAAGCAAAACCACCTGTTTGACAATTATGAACTCAAATGATGGCATTGTTTAGTTTAACACTGCAAAAGCAGATCTTATCTGGCCTTGTGCCAACAATAATTTCTCACTTCTGAACCAATTTCCTAGATAGTGGGCAAAATGACAACTTATATTTAGTCTAGAATCTAAAACAAAAAATAGTAAAGTAGGAGAAATATCAACAATTAAGGTTAGATTCAAAATGATTAAAATTTAAACAGATTAAAGTTAGTTAATTGTTCATGTTAGGCTTGGATATGAGAAAGGAACCTAGAAATAATTAACTGATCCCAGTTAAACATCTATTATGATTGTAGCCATGAAGTTAAATCCAGCATACTTATTCAAAGTAAGACCTACTGCAAGTTTGTTTCAAGATTTTAAAATGTTGAAAAACAATCAGACAACAAAATAGCAATATTAGCAGCAAGTAGACACTTGCTCAGGAGGGAATTCCACCAATGGGATCTCATTGCCTCAGATGAGAATTTGGGGTGATTTATGAAAATTATGGTGTAGCATTGCATTCCTGACCTTCGAGAAATGTAACACACAGTTGTGAAGTGCATGAGATTTAAGAATAATGAGTAATGGAAGAAAATGAGTGATCATTCTCAATATTGAAACCTCCATCTACAACATGCAGAACAAAGTCAGGCTTGAGAAATTAGAAAGAGAGGCATCTTTAAAAAATGTAGAAAACTATGCAATGAAAAATATAAGGAATGACCATCTACTTTGCCCTTCTCTTATGGGTCATTTCAGATCACTTTGAAAGATAGTCAGTGTTGCTGATCTACTTCTAGAACAACATATCATTCAGTCAGAATTTTCTCTAAAGTGTTCTGTTGCTCAAAACGTTCAGAACATGGGGAGCACTGTGGCCACAAGTGGAGAAATTAGCAGGGTTTTTTGTTCACGGCCAAAAAAAAGCTACATTTGATTACAGTTTTGTTTAGAAAAACCACAGGGCTTTAAATCTTTCAAGCTTATCTTGTGTTCCTTTACACAAAACTGAAGAGTCATATTCACATTGCCTTGCAATGCCCAATCTCAAACATCAGCATGTCCAAATAAACTACTTACTCTGAGGCAGAGTTCTTCCCACTGGCTGTGCAAATGTTCAGTTTGTTCTCTCAACACAATCACATCTTCTGGGAGGATAAATTGAGCCAGTTTCACCTTTTGTGCATCAAGTTCTTTTGCATTTTGGCTCCAGTTGGTGAGTGATTTCTCCAGCACCTGCATGGAAACACCAAGGGGAAAACAACAGCCCTTTCAGAGCCAGTTCCTGGGGCATGGGGAGGGGGGGGTGAGCATGTGGGAAGGGTGGGTGGGTGAGCATGCCTGCCTCTGCATTCTCTTTTCTACAAACCTTTTGGTTAATCTTATGATTGGTCTGTACAAGAGGGAAGGGAAAGGAGGACAGCAATTTGTATGGTTGTGTGTGTGAGTGAGTGAGCAGGACCTTTTGTGTTGGGATCTTGCCTCTTTTTTTGTTGATTGCCACTTAAAATTAAGGCAACTAGAGAGACGAGGAAATGGGCCATTTTCAAATATTAAGCACACAAAGAGTTTCCCTGAATTCCTCAAACTCTTAAAAATGTATAGTGTTACAAAGCTTTACTTAAAATGCAGCATGAAATCTGTGAGACTATTTCTTTTTCTTCCAGAAGAAATTTAACAAAGTTACTCTTCTAGCATTTAAAAAATGAGGGAGTTTGTTTACTTGGAATAACATTCACTGGGATCAATAGTGCTTATTCCCAACTAAAAGTGACTTAGTCAAAGAAAACCAGGGTAAAATAATTTGAAATACAGTCAGTTGAATTCATGGGGATTAATATCCAAACAAATCTAGCTACCTAGGTAGTTGCACAATTACTTTTGCACTGCTGCTGACTGAGTCTCCTTTCATATAATTAACTAACACCAAAATGAACACCATGCAGCATTTGACTGAGTAGCAACTTCGAAGGTTCCTTGTCAAATTTTTAAAAAGTGCTATGTCACATTCATTATTTTTCAATTAATAATAGTGATTGCAGGTAAACAGGGTCCAGAAATCTCAGTGGAACCAGACAACCTCATCTTCTTTGTTCAATACATCAGCTTGTTTCTGAGCTGAAGAACTGTATCTTCTCTTCAATTTGGAGATAAGGTCTCTGTTATTCGCCATGAATTTTAGAACTGTTCCATTTGCACTAATCTAGCATTCTAATCCAATTTAGAACTTGTTTTAGAACATCAAGAATTGTTGTGCAGGTATATCTTGAATTAGTCAGGGAAAAATATTAAAACTGATGTTCCACAAACTGTTCCAGATCTTGGCTTTCATAGACATACCTTTACTTCTTCCAAGATTGCTGGCAATGCATCATGTTTGATAGGAAGAGGTTTGCTTATGCTTCCATTGAGCTCTAGTAAAACATGGCCCAGATCCTTCACTTGCCGTTCACAATTCTCCCAGGTCTGTAATTTCAAAGAAGAAAAATGAGTTCATGATGAGCAATAAATATTGTTTAATAGGTAGAAGCTTTGCTGCTATCCGATAACCTCCAATACATTTTGGATTCTCCTTATAATACAGAGGAAGGAAAAATAGTATTCACATAGATTCTTTGCCTCTTATAATCTGCCTATAATGTATGCATTCTGACCTTCTCATAATTTTTGCATTGATTTGCAAATATGCTATTCTTTGACATTTCTGTTAGAACAATCTTCATAATGAAAGATAATTTTACGATAAAATTAATTATCAAGAGAGGTGTGCAACTGCCTTTCATTGGATGTGTGCAAGTAGATGCTAGATATCCAAATGCTTTTATTTGAATATTTATGCACAGCAGGTGGCAAACTCATGGACTTCAATGGTTCCTTCCAATTCTATGATCTCAAGAATGAGCAAAACAACAAGAGCAATTTGGATGCAGAACTTCTTTTTGCCTCAAAAGCAAATAATATTTAAGCAACCAGACTAGTATTAGCTAGACACAATAGCAATGCTCTAGGTTACTAATCTAGTAGTATTTTTCTGTAATCACAGATGATCTTTGAAAGAATCACTAATTAAGCATTTACTATACTGCAGCTATAAATTAAATCAGGATCGCAAAATCCTAGACAAAAATTACACAGAATAACATTCACATTTAAATAAAAATAATAATTAAATCTATCACCTTACCTCTCTGTCCTTTAGAAAAATACTCCCCAAATAATAACTGTAACAGCAAATGTATAAGAAGCTATGGAATACAATTCAACATTAAAGCATTTTCTATATATTCAAAAGAGTCTACGTTCAGTCTCTAGCAGCAGTAAATCCAAGAATTAGGTAGCAAGAGATAGAAACAAGCCCTGAGATTTTCTGCCTTGGAT
Source organism: Oxyrhabdium leporinum (assembly GCA_032468155.1). Lineage (NCBI taxonomy): Eukaryota > Metazoa > Chordata > Lepidosauria > Squamata > Cyclocoridae > Oxyrhabdium > Oxyrhabdium leporinum. The sequence goes on along the minus strand of JANHFL010002099.1, from coordinate 28,186 downwards.
TAGTATATGAACTGCAGTAAGTAAATAAACAAAGCAACCTTCCACCAATGGCAAATTCACACAAAAAGATGAACTCTAGACCCAGTTGATTTATTATAGAATAAATATAACTGATTTATGCAAGATACCTGTATGGTGCCCTGAAATTGCCTGGTAATCTTCTCCAGCTGAAGTTGTGTATTGTCCCAATTAGCTCGCAACTTGTTCATCTCCAGCTGCATGGCAGCCTTTGCTTCAGGGGCTACCGTGCCAAGTAACTTTTCCCCAGTATCCAAGATTAAAGAATATCTGGTTTGCCACCTCTTTTGAAGTATTTCCTTATTCTGTCAAGAAAGCAAATAAACCCAGATTGTTATCCTTACATAAAATATAAATCATTATTACAGTTAAAAGATGAGCAGGTAGGGTATTGAAAGGACACATACAGAGATGCCAAAGAATATCTATACAAGTATTTGAAAACTAAATCTCCTTAAGAATTACTTGAATAATTTTAGTAGGAAATATGCCTTTCCATATTACGAGAAATTTTACAGCACTACTGCCACTTCTGTTGTGGTCCTGGGAAGCAAAAGTAATTAAAAGTATTTTTAAAATGCAGTTCTTGGCCCAAAAAAAAAAAAGTTTAGCCACCTCTGGTTAGCATTATGCCTGAACGAAAGACATACTGATCCTCCCTGAAATCTATTTATTATCACAATTCCACAGGAGGGAAAAAGAAGCTGAGATGACAGCTGCTAATATAAATTCTCCTATACTAGTATAGCCAAGTCTGGTACAGCCATGTCTAAGAATGTATTACCCCAAAAATGTATGATCTTGGAGATTCAATATATAATATGCGATGACTAGCACACTTCAGCACCAGTTTATTTTTTTAAAAAAAGAAATGTTATTAACTAGTATACCACTTTAATTGAGAAAATTGTACTGAAAATACTTAAAGACAAAAAAGGAAATAATCAATTTATTTTAAAAAATGTCTCAATACACACACCCATTCTATAGTCAGCAATGTTAAAATAAAAATTTCTAGGGTCAGTTCGGTAAAAAATATATCCAACATTTGGAATTATAAATATAATAATTCAACTTTAATAATTCAAATTCCAACATTGGAATTATTAATCTAATTTGAACCTACAGTTTATACCAGAAAGAAATACAAGTGAGGTACATGAGCATGAAATGCAATTTATGGATCATGAGGCCCTGCAAATAGTTATTCATGCTCTGGTCATCTCTCGTTTGGAATATTACAACACCCTCTACATGGGGCTGTCCTTGAAGTGGTGGTACATGTAACCCTACTGTTACTGCAGCTGCACAGGCTGCCAGTTTGCTTCCTGGCCAGATTCAAGATGTTAGTCATCACTTTTATGGCATGAATCCTGATTACCTGAAGAAGCATCTCACCATGATGAAATTGGTTCACTCTACTCATTCTGGCAGAAGGGAGCTACTGTGGAACCCATCAGCCAAGAAATTTCAGCTGGTGAGGCCCAGGAGAGGAGCCTTTTCTGCCACGGCCTCCACCCTTTGGAACATCTTGCTGCTGAAGGCAAGATCTACCCCCACTCTTTTGGTCTTCAGGAATGGCCTTAAAACCTGGTTCTGCCAGTTGGCATGTAATCCTGATGGAGAAGCTGTAGGTGGTTGGTGCAGTGACAGAAAAGATACTACCACTGCTCTGCTCCAAATCCATGGTCTTTTCGTCTGTATTTAATTTTTTGTAATTTTAATCTGTTTTTACATTGTTTTATATCTCTGTTTTATTACATTATAAGCCACCCAGAGTTGCTTCGAATTGTGAGATCGGCAGCATATACATTTAATAAATAAATAAAACTGAACCGTGGGACACATCTAGCCAGGTTTACCTAATTTTCATTTTCCAGAAATATGCTAATGCAGTCTATTGTTGATTTCTCTGGATTATAGCGAGTGGGAGGCCTAACCTTGAGTCTGTGATTCAGGTTCCTAATTTGATCCAAGCGATACTTCTCCTGGCTCTTCACGGCAGCCATGTAGCTGCTTGTGTCCATGAGGAATTTTGTGAGATCTTGCAGTAAGGTTGTGAATTTTTGCCACTGCTTTACAAGGCTGTCAATGTCATTCTTCTTCCGATGAGCCATCCGCACTACACTCTGCCACTGCTCCTTCAGCAGAGTGAGCCTGGAGATAAACTCAGTTCTAAAGTAACCAGAGTGATATGTTAATACAGTATCATAAGCTACCATCACACTGTAGACATATGGCTTTGGATACAGGGTGCTATTTAGCAGGTACCCTATGTCACTATAGGATTTGGCCAACTAGGAATGCCAAATCCTCTCCAGGTTGCTGAGTACTGCATTTATGTATGCACAGATATGGAGCTTAAAACGGTAAAAGTGTGTTACTAACATGCCCCCCTTATACACACAAATAAAATTTATACTACCTATTCTTAGAAAACCTGGTTCTTTTAAGGCCAAAAGGTAACCATTCTTTATAACCAGTTTTCAGAAGAAAGGTGCAAACGTTTTATCAATAGCTCTGGTTTGTAGAAGCTGTCTTATGCTCTTATCATGAATGGTTTCAGGCTTATGTTTTTTACACACAAACACAGACACACACAAAATCATGTATTTTTAGTTATTGATTTTGGGCTGTAAATAAACTGAACTGAACTGACTTCATGATTTGTCAGCAGGAATGGAGACAGTGTTATTTTTAAAATATAAAACTTCAGGGATAAGCAGCCACGTGTCCTCCAGATGTTTTGGATTTCAGCTCCCATATGTACACTGGAGCTTATGAAATTTGTGACCCATAGAAAAGCTGACTTTCCTACCTCATTATGAGGAAGAGCTGTCGAAAGCTAAGTAACAATTATACTGATTTATAGAAATAACAGAAAGGGTCTGTCAGCTATTTGGAAATTCTGGGCATTTTAGCTCTTATAATCTGAAGTGAACTGTTTTGGGAAAGGCTGATTAAGTTTAGTATGAATATATAGCATACGCAGAAGTGGAGACACTCATCCTAAAAGTTTAAATTCAGTGGGCCTGGCATCCAGGTAAGCAAGCGTAGGAAATTAGACTTGAAACGACAGACGTTATTATATAGAATAATGCAGAACAACACTGATGAACAGAAGATGCTGGGTGGGCTCTGCAGTTCTCTGTTCCACCATGGGTGTTAGCTGCACTGGATATTACTTAATATTACTTAAAATCAGGTCTGAGTTTCTGGCTTTGGCTTTGCCAATTGTTCCGTATCCATTAATCTATACAGGTAACCCTCATATCTGAGCCTGGAATTACACTCATAAGTCACGCCAGTCATTAAGTGGGTCACAATATGACTGTGCCCAATTTACGATTCTTTTGTGGTGATTGTTAAATGAATCACTGTAATTATTAGGCAAATATGATTCATAAGTGAATCCATTCGGCAATGGGCACTGCTAGAAACTGGAAGCAAACACTGGGTTACTAGCAACAGAAGTTGTAAGTTGCAATCACAGGACTTGCAGGACTCTGCAAACAGTTGTAAATGTGGGCTCTCTGTGATCAAATGACTGCGGGAGGGGGGGAGGGGATTGGAACTTCAAATCCAGCTCCTAAGTAGCCCCTGGGAAGTCCATGATAAAAATTTGAGTGAGTGCTGAGCAACTGGTCATAAGTTGAGAACTATCTGTAATGACAGCTTTAACTTTTCCAAAAATGATTGGTACTTGGGTTCATGTCATTTCTACTGAATGCCATAAAAATCAAGGTGTACACCATCAAGTCATGTATTTTACCTGTTTTCTGCTTTTCCTGATTCCAATATATTCAGAGCTTTTGACACAAGACAACTGAAAATTTGTTGATTAATGGAAATCTCTGTTTGTAATATCTGTAAGTAATGAATAACATTTAATCACTATTATAGTTCAATGAACTGAAAGAATATCAGCTGTGGCAAGAATATGACTTTAAAGCTGATACTGAACCAAACTCCCAACTCTTTAGATCAAGGCCAAACATCTCGAAACATCACCTCATATTCTTTCTGCTGTTCTTGCAGCTTCTCAAGTGTACCCGGCATGTTCTCTTTCAGACTCTCTTTCATTTTCTCTAGAAACTGCACCCAATTCTGACATTGCAGAAGAAACTTCTTGTCATCTGATTGATGCTTCTGCAGTTCACTGCAATTAAAAAGAAAAAGAAATAAAATGAAATGATTTCAACAAAGACTTAGTTAGATGTTAAATTAGGTATGGCTAACTTAAATCTTACAGGTTTCAAGAGGTGTACTTGTAGTTCAAATATATTATCCATGATCCTGTAGACAAATCTCTACCATAGCCTTCCTTTACTTGGTACTTTCCCAATGACAGATTATATTTCTCCTCACTTCTAGTCATCAGTTGTAGCCCGCCATATTTACAGGGTATAGTGAAAGATTGCCTGAGAATTAAGACTGTAAATCTAATTTCAAACTTAAAGCAACCAGTGAAGAAGAACAGCTCAGAGGCTTCTAGAAGTCAGGCAGTGGAACAAGCCAACAGTTTAAATCAGAGATTCCTCATATTTGAGGGTTAAAACACTGATAGCATATTATGGTCACTTCAAAGAAAGAGCTATTATGAAGGAGGAGAGCTGTCTAAAACCAAAATGGCAACTATAAAGGATATGACCAGTCATAAAAATAGTTTATTAAAAGGAAAATTAGTGAACTGCTTTTCTCTGCTACACTCTGTAGGTCCCGAGAATATGTATTATCAAATTCCACCTTACTTTTGTTTTGGGATGTATATAGGGATACATTCGTAAACAAAGACTGAGAGTTAAGAATGTTATTTATTTATTTGACTGTACAGAATTTTCTGCATGCAGCATGCCAGCTTCCCATTAATTTTGTTTTAAACTTAAACAAAATCTGTCAAAAGTTCAAAAGTAGAAGGTAGAAGGGTTTTTCAAAGGTTAATGTCCATGGCAACTAACTGAAAATACCTGACTTAGGTGAGTTTAAAGAAATTTAGTTAATATCATGGACAATGAGGTTTATCGATGGCTGTTAATCATGACATCTACATGTAACTTTCACAAATTGTGCTTCCCTAAATATATGAAGGTGGGAGACACACAGCAAGGAAAAGGTCTACAGCTAGTCTGCTACCTTCCAGCATGCTCGGAAGAAGAATCTGGTTGCCCAGTTTTGGATACAGATTAAATATCCCACTCTCTGATAAACTATTTTTATAACTTGAATGTCTTTATGTTTGATGCTGTCTTACGTGTTCACTAGCATGTGCATATTATTAAAAAATTTCTTTCAACTCACAGAGTTGCAGTTCATATATTCAAAAGCAGATTCCAAAAATCCTATCTCGTGGATGTCAGCCTTGGAAACCATATTTTACTTGGGAGCTTCATGGCTGCCACATTCAGTGCCTGGGAATTTGGGAGGCGGGATTTCATAGTGGGATAGAAGAATAGACACAACAACATTCTTTCTCAGAGAGTCAAGGACATGTTG
>JANHFL010002099.1:0-22575 GCA_032468155.1 Oxyrhabdium leporinum | reverse complement strand
AGGTTTTCGCGGGTATATGTATATATATATATATATGTATATATGTATATATGTATATATGTGTGTGTGTGTAATGTGTGTGTGTGTATGTATGTATGTATTTTTACAAACATATCATTGTGTGAACAGTGTGGTACCTGAGTATCATACCTTTCAATACAAATAAATTGATAATGATCATATTTGTATCATTAACAAACTTATGTAATTCTAGTAATAAGACACATCTTTATAATGAATTATAATCTTTCATTGTTTAGTTATTCAATGTTTCAATATGTTATTCTTATACCAATCACCCTATTTTAAATATCATACCTTTAGTATAAATAAAATATTATCAATCATATCTATTACATTTAACCAACTTACAGAATTCTAATATTAATACAAACATTTATATTATGTTAAGATCTTCCATTATTGCTTATTAAACTTGTCAATAACCATATTCTGTATAATACAACTAAGCTATTATTAATCATATTTGTTACATTTAACAGTCATACACATATTCATATTGAATTATCATCTTCCATTATTTGTTAATCAATAATTCTATATATTATTCCTTTTCCGTTGTCTAGTTTTTGAAATATCTACTTTTACCCCTATCTCTCTCCCATAAAAATCTTCCTGTTTCTCCAGTTTCTTTTTTTAATTTCCTTAGAGTACTCTCCCCTTGGCCTATGTCATCAATCCCTATTGTTTGGATTATTATCTCCTTTTTTTCTCTTGTTCCATTTGTTTTATCTGTCCCATTTTTTCATCTCCTCTTTCAGTTGGCTCTTCCTCTTCCTGGGCATCTTGAAGAGTCACTGTCTTTGTATTGTATTTCCCAGCTTTTCATCTATACTCTCAATTTGTTTCATGATTTCCTGACAGTGTCTTGTCAGTGTCTCTTTTGTACTTTGAATTGCTGATGCCACCTCTTCCAAAATTCCACTCCATTCTTCTTGATGAGTTTTATTGAATCCCTTTTTTATTCAACACTCCAACACTGTTCAAGCCTACAAACTCTTCTAAAAAAATTCAATACTCTTATTTTCTTTATGTCCCAAGCTTAATCTATCTGCTCCTCTGGAGAGCTCCTTGTATCTTCCAGCACTTCCTTAGGTCGCTCTATCAATCCAGTCTTATATTGTTACCCTTGGGGGTCCTTTCAGTGGTATTTTCTTTCATATTATCACATTTAAATTTCCAATAGATGAGCAAGATTTTGATAATATGTTGTTCTTCCTTTTGTCAGCAGGTGGCACTTTTTAGTTAAATTTTGATATTAGTCCATTTTCCAATCTTCTACAATATAAAAATAATGTCAGTTTTGGGTAGATAATCCCAGCGTTTCAAGATGCCTGTCCTGTAAAAAGCCTGTCCAGTTTAGAAGTCAACTTTTCTGTATTTTTAGCAAATTTTCTGTCTTTTTTCCCTCTAGTTCCTCCTTCAAATTTAATATTTTTTCAAAGTGCCAGGTCACTGCTAATTAAGTAAATATGCATCCTTTTCCAGATTTTTTTTGGGGTTTCAAATAAGATAAAAGGTTCCCTTCACCCAGTTCCAGACACTGTTCACCTACTTCGCTCCAGCACTATCTTGGGTCTTTTTTGGCTGTCCCAACTTCATGGCGGCCATCTTAGACTGCCTCTTCTCTTCATCATGGAATAGAGGGAAATAACCCGGGGGTTCACCAGGAGAGTTGTGATCTGTGACCTCACCGAGTGCTCTCCTTAGCTTCGCCCACCCCTCCAATGTGACTTTGGCTCCTTACGGAGCCCACCAACAAGGAGAAGCCATCACAGGAATGGAGAGCTCCATTTCTGTGTCTGGTATTGTCGCGAGGTCAGCCGGAAGTCTGTCCTTATTACTATGGCAGGCAATAGCAAGCAAACATGAAAGGGAAAACCCAAGCTGGAGATCCAGCTGGCACATGGTTTCCTGGTTTCTAGCCTGGTTGCTTTAATCACTAGTGTCAGCCTTGGAAGCCATATTTTATGTGGAAGCTTCAAGGCTGCCACATTCAGTGCCTGAGAATTTGGGAGGGGGGATTTCATAGTGGGGTAGAAGAACAGACACAACATTCTTTCTCAGAGAGTCAAGGACATGTTGCCCTACACCTGGAGGGGATGTCTCCAGTGGGGACGAAGATTTGATTGGACCATGTGATGGACTGATGGGTGCAGGGGATGGATTTTTGAATTCTCTTTTGGGAAGGGAAAACCTGGAACTCTCAGATTCGGGTTTTCCCAGATGTGCCAATATGACAACTCTAATAAAAAGGAACTTCAAGGAACTGTCTGTCTCAGAGTTTATTGGGTTAGAGTTAGTTAGTTGGAACGCTGACAGTGGAACTATTCCATGAGTGTTGCATGGAAAGATTACTAGACTGAAACCAAAACTAAAGGATGAATAAGGCTGCTTATAGAAAACAACTGTGTAAGAAAACATCACATATACAATTTAGTTTAGTCACAGAGCTTTCAAGACTTTAAACACTTTGGGTGCAAATAAAGTGACATAAACTATCGTGATGGACTTACATCATAATATGAAAAAAAGTCCTCTTTACCTGCATTGCTCCAGAACTAGAGCAGTTTTCTGAGTCCACTGCCGATTAAGGTTTTGTAATCTCTTTACAGTGAAGTCACATAGTGGCAATCTAAAACTGACTTCATTCAATCTCTCCATTTCAGGAGACAAAGATGTGAGACTCAATAACTGGCTCTGAAAAGAACAAATAAATTAAATACTAGAAAATCATGCTTGTTTGATTTCTTGCAAATGTTACCCAAAAGAGCAAATCACTTCTTTGATGGACAACAAGAAACAAAAAAGCTCCAGATCTCTTTATACAATGTTGCATACCATAGAAATTAGCATAATAACAATCTATTAATTTGACAAGTTTTCAGACTAGTTTGCAATATCAGGGAAGGGTAAATATCATTGGGCCCAAGAGCTCTTTCTCCCCACCCCTCCCAGTTTTTTGGAACTAATAAACTTTCATTATTTACTGGAAGTTCATTAAATAGCATCAGGAGCAACACTATACATTTGGAACTAAATAATTCTGAAACCAGGAATTTGAACATTTCAACAGAATATGCACTATTTCCACAAAAAATAAAGAAATCTAAAACTTATTTTCAGGTCAAAAGTCAGAAATCCTTGCTCAATACCAAAATCTACTATCTAATCATTCCTAAACAATGTAGAGTTATAATTATAATTATTAGATTTATTTATATCTTGCTTTCCTTCAGAATAGTTCAGAATGGTAGTCGCAGGTCGCCCTATTTTATGCTAATTTGGTTAATCAAGTTCTTACAACTGGCCACAATTGAACTTTGTACATCAGGACTGTTGAATTACATGTCCCAGGCAGGATCTCTTCTTTGTCAACTCCCTTTCAGAGTTACAGAGTATGTGAAAACATGCCTCACAAGGAACTAGACATGTGATGTTATTCTGTTCTCTGTCAGGTATCAATTCAGAAAGACTTCTGGGTAAAGATGCAAAAATGTGTCACATTCAACCATTCCATGGCTGGGACACCTAGTTTGGCATGTTCCATGTGCAAATAAAGAGTGAAATGTGCACAATCCAATCTAGGCATGGAAACAAACACACATTTAGGTACAAATGATATGGTTACAATTGGGAGAGGGGAGGGAGTGGGAAAAAGCTAAGAAAACTGGAGGCTGAGTACTAAGAAAAGAAAGGGACTGGGATGATTTGTATGAAGGAAAGATGGGCTGGTTAGAAGGGAAGGCACTGGTAAGACCAGGAGCAGGCTAGGGCAAGGACAGTGTACAAGAGAATAAGAGAGAGAAATCAGGTGCATCACCCCTCTGTAAACTGTTTCAAGATTTTGCTTCAACTCTAATGCAGAACACAGATGTTCCACATTTCAGTTTTGCCAAGCAATAGCCCACATGGAGCAGTTCAGTGGTATTTCTGAAACACAGGGTGTTTGCTTTAGGGTTGAAACAAAATGTATTTTTATTTGCTACATATGACTACTTCCAAACTTTATTGCAAGCCAATTCCAATACAAATAACAGCATCTAGACAATCTTGGCTGATTTTAAGAAGCTAAGAATGGTCAAAACTTGTTAATACTGGAATGATACAGATGAAACTGAGAAATTGAAAAAGGCAATGGAAAATCAGTTCTATACTCTTGCCAACAAAGCTATTTGGCACCAAGGGATCTTTGGTGTTCTCTGAGCTTGGTTGTTTTCTTGCAGACATTTCATTACCCAACGTAAGTAACATTAACAGTGCTAGTACTGATGTTACTTAGCTTGGGTAATGAAAAATCAGAGAGCACCGAGGATCCCCTCTCTTCAACCCTGAGCTACAAATATTCTCCATATGGAACTGTCTATGAAGACACCAAAATCTGATATAATTTCCAGGGAGGCTTTAGCTTACTTTTGATCCAAGCTATGTGTTCTCTTATCAGACTCTCCCATCTTAGATTCTGTTTAATGAAGACCATGACTTTGCTATATATTTTGGGTTTTGCTGTTACTTTGCTAGAGAATGGTAGACAAAGATGCCTTACTACTAACAGCAGGAAGTCCCAAACCATATGTTTTTAGCTTAGGATGGGACATTGAGGGGACATCCAGAGATATTGGGTGACTCAATGGTTGGGACCTTTCAATCACCTGATCTATTTATTGTGAGACAACGACTTTTTTTTGGGGGGGGGATGAAAGTATGTTACTGCCAAAATGCATGAGGAGGTCATCAGATTTTGATAGGAAGAGAAGACTTGGATAAGAGATAAGCTTGGCATCAAATACTGTTAAACAACTTACTGACACATTTCATGTTCATTTAAACTGGGGTGGCCAAACTGCAATCCTCCAGATGTTGATCTGAGACTGAGTACATATGGATATCTTAAACTATTCATGTAACAGCTAGAATCCCAACCCAGCTCCCCATAATGTAGACTGCAAAAGGTGCACCTCAGAGGCTACATCCCCCTCACCCTTCTTCCTTGCATTTTTTGGAGTTGGAGTTTTTTAAAAATAAACCTCCTGAATTTTTTATACCTTCTTCCGCAAATGGCTCTACTTTTACGGGGTAGCCATCAACATGTTGTACAAAGCATGTTATAGCCCTTGAACTGACAGAAAATGTTTACCCCACTATAAAAGGAAGACTGCTTAATAAAATCAGGGACCCCATGCCCAGATGCTGTGGAAGAACATTTCACTAACTAAAATACTCAGGGAATTAAGAGATAATAAGGTCAATTCTTGCTTGAATATTGGTGCCTTTCAAAAGTTTTGCAACCTGATGCCTTTCATATATTTGAATTTTAACTCCCAAAGGCCCTTCTGATTATATCATGCTGCCTTGGGTCAATGGGAGTTAGAGTTCAAAGCACTCAGGAAATACTTCATTGCCTTCATTGCCTTCATTGTTTGTATACTGCTATAAACACAGGCTTACCATGTGTAGCTCGAGATTTGTATTGTTTTCACATGAATTGTCCAGTATTTCTGTGGAATGTTTAACATGATTTCCCAGTTTTTCCAAGGAATTCCCAAAATTCTCCAGTTGTAAAAGACCATACTGAGGGAAGAAAGAATTATGAATTACTGGTGTTCTATCTGATTTAGCATATAGTTTCAAAGTATAGTTTGCCTGGAAAAAAATGGCAAGTAACAGAAATAAAATGAGCTCTGGCTATAAACCAGAGATTTAACACTTTAAAATTTAAACAAAAATTGAGAAGGCCAAATTTTGCATGATATATAGAACCTTGTGTTATTTACTGCCCTGACAATTAATTTGCAGTTTCTGACAAGATGTCAGCATGCCTATAGATCTTCCCTATGTACCTGTCATCTGACTTTTTATTTTTTTAAAAACCATTATTAGTAGCTAGCTATATAATATACACACACACACACACACACACACAAATACATACATGCATACATATATACATATATAAGTCAGCAGTTTTCAATCTCATATTTCTCTCCAAAGGATGGCTTTTTGAAAAAAATATTAATGAGCAGCGACAGCTCAGAATACATTCTCAAAATTCCAGGGTGGCCCATTATACCAAAAGCATGGGGAACCCAAATATATAAATGAAAGGTATTTTCTAAATACAGCGTTTCAGGAAAATTATACAACTTCCCAGTCTCTTTTGAAAATGCTTATATCAAACAATTAGCAGTACTTGATAAACATCTGCTTTTATCTGTAGCATCTTTTCCAGATAGGAGATCCTTTGAAGTGGCTGGGGTTTCTCCTGAAGAAGGTTCTGTGTTTCTGGTTCAGCCAACAGAGTTATACTATCGCCTGATTCAGAAGCCTGAAGATAATATTCTTTGATGTCTTGAAGGCCAAGTTGCAGTCTCTAAAAATAAAGGAATTGTGCCTTAGGAGAAGCAATGCAAGATCCCAGAACTAAGATTCTACCTGCTGAGCGAACTATTCATCTAACTCTTACTCCCTCTCTTTTGTCTATGCTCATTTTCAAGCCCTGATTTTTCACTGTTATTGCCATTAAAGACATCAAGAATGTTCATACTCTCCTGAGGTGCAGCTTGTGAATATTACGCAGGTCTCCCAAATTAGATCTCAGCTTCTACTGGGGCAGTCTTCTGTGCTATCAATGTGTCCAACTTTATCTTAGGAACTTATAATTCAAAACAATGTTACAATAGCAATATAATAGTAGTAGCAAATATAAACCATCTTTATAAACCTAAACAGGAAAGCACAAAAGAACAAACTTTTCAACTATACTCCAGAGTGTGCTAACCGAGGAACAAGACACATTGAACTTGGTAAGTCTATAGAATAAAGGTGTGGAGAATGTTATATAACTTCATAAGTAGATTTTTAAAAGTGGAAAAGGTCTGAGCTTAGAAAATCAGATTAGGGAAATATATCAGTTCAACCTTATTCCTATCCTTCATCTTCTAGATATGACATCTTGGTAGTAAGGAGATTACAACAAGCTAACCAATCTAGAAGATACCTCAATAAAGTACAACTGATTTGAGGTATATACATGCAGAGAGTTTGGGAGGGTTATCTTTGTAGGTAGTGAATTGGAGGAATTAGGTCCCAGCACCCAAAAAGTTCTATTATCTTTGCTGCTTCTTACTTAACTGATTCATGAATTTGCTTAAAGATTCACCTGAAGTAGCTTAAAACACCATTCACACAATAAATTGTGAACCATTTGCAAACCAACCATGGCACCAAAAAGCCATGCTCTCCAGTCATAAGCACCTTAGTTCTGGTAGAGGGTATATTTGAACAAAACCACGATGTCTTCTGAAAGCTAGTAAGAAGGTCTTCACATAAAACCTAAATTAACCAGACGGATGAGGCCCCAGATCTTCCATCCTGACCATTGTCGGGATGCTTAATTCCCTTTAACTTTCTGACTGTATATGATGAGCAATGCAAAGAAAATTAAGAAAACTGTAGCTTGGTAGGTCTATTTTATGGAAAGGGAGGGGGAAATTCAATTGAGGAGCACCTCATCCAAAGTATATAATTTAATACCATTTCCACTTAATACCAGCTACCTAAAAATCATGCTTTTGAGAATAAGAATCACAGCTTTGCAGTTAATGGGCATCAAATAAGTAGAAAATGCTAATTTACTACCATTAACAACAAATTTTGCCAATAGGACTGATGCTTGCCTGGCTTCCTAAACCTTTTTTCCCTTGTTACTGCTGCTTTTCAGGCTAAATGAGTTCCTTGCTCCAAAGGGGTCCATTTTAATTTCTTCACATTAGGCTTCCTGAGCAATTTATTAAGGCCACACACGCTTTTCTAACCATTTACAAAAATGCAGAGAACTTTACCCTAAATCCTCAACCTCAGCTAAAACTGTTAGCACAGGGGAAAAAGAAGATTAGGCTTAAAAGCACAACAAGTGGTCCAACAGATTCTTAATAGTCATTCACAACTGAAAAGAAAATGAAAAAAAGAATCATCTCCATCCATTAGGGTTCTTCTTTAGAATTACTCTTTATAAAAGAAGAATTGTTTAGCTCTCCACTGCTATTTTTTGTTAGGTTGTGGGGCGGAGGGAAGACTATTAACACCAGATGGCTTTACCAATTGCTTCTTGTCTGACAAAATTATCTTCTTCTTTTTTTTTTAAACTGTTGTCCAGAGTCATGGAATTATATTGTAGAAAGCTGCTTCTTATTATTATAACACAGCAGAAGCATTTCTACTGCTGTGTTACTACTTTTTACTGTATTACTGAGGAAAATTCTGAAATATTTTCCCCTACAGTATAGATCTGTAAAATTGATATAAAATGCAGGTGGGCTGGCTCTGATCCTGCAAATGCTACTGTACACACTTTTTTTAGTTCAAAGGTCAAAAGATCTTGGCGCAGAAAAAAGTTGTAATAGAGGTAAGCACTCAGAACCAGCTGAATTTGGCTTGGAATCATGACTAGGACCACAAGCCCTAGATACTCTGGCAAGAAACTGAATTCCTTGGTAAAAATGGTAGGCTCAGGTTTATTCTCCATCAGGGGTTTGGGAATTCTTACTCCCAATCCAGACATTTGTGGGGGGGGGGGGGGAGAATCATTGCTTTTTGTTTCCTCCCACCTATAGATTACACTTCTTGTTTGAAAGCACATGTTCTTTGGAAAGTACAGATAACCTTAATACACATGGGGTGAAACTGGAATAAATATTCATTTGGCAAAAGTCTTTACCAACATGAACTGACTCAAGGATTGGATCCAAGACTTTTAAAACACAGCTGTTCTGTCGTGCTTTAATTTTTTTGGGAATCAGCTTTGTAGAGATAAATTATAATGAACATTTTAATAACAAAAAACGGATTTTGTTTTCTTCACCAAGCTTTAATATCATCAGTATTTGATTGAGAGTAGTGCTGGTAGTGGGTGAGCGCTATTTTGCATCCCCAAAGTGAATTTACAGTTTTGCAAAGTTAGTAACAGAAGTCTAAAATAGGACCAGAAAAGGATAATAAGCTGTTTTGTGATCTTTATAACCACAATTCTTCATATAAAAATTTAAATTGCATTAGGGAAGTCTACAGGACAAACAAAGCTTCAGTTTTGATCAAATACTGTTTTGGGCCAAGTTGTTTTGTTGTTGAAACAAAGCAACAAACAACATTCCAATCAATTCCAAATTGAGATATTTGGTATCTATGGACAATCAAGTTTTGGTATACGATGGGAAAACCCTCTAAGCCAGTTAGCTTTACAAATGCATCTAGCTGGTACTTTGAAACATAAAGCGGTGGATTAGAAATTCCCTTACTTTAGCTTTAAGGTAGCCCTCTAATTATAATTTACATCTGAAGCAGCATAAAACTGAATCAAACAGATCTGGCAGGAAAGCAGGTTTTCAGTGGAAAAGTACTATGCAAAGTTTTGATTTTCATGGAAGAGGAACCTGGGTGAGGTCAATGAGCTCTAGGATTCCAACTGGCCTGCTACAGAACAGGGCTGGATGTCTCCTGTAGCTGCTGGAAAGAACAGAGCCAAAGTTTTTTTCTTTTTTAGTTCCAGTAAAACATTAAGTTGATGGGAGACATCTATAAGGAAGATATTCCTACTGACAACCTCTGCCATCTCCCACTGTAGCAATATCTGCCTTTACCACCAAGCATATTGGAGAGCACTGCTGCAGAAGTTATAGAGATGACACTGGTGTTTACATGATGTCTGTGGTGGGCAGGCAGCAAGGGACTCATACTTGGGAGGGACATAAGAAGGAGACAGCAGAGAAGGGGAAGAGTCCCCTTCCCTGCTCCTCTAACAGAAGCAGACAGTGCTGTTGCTGCCCTTGTGTGAGGGCAGCAACCTTGCTGGCCTCTTTTTCAAGTCAGGGGAAAAGAAACATTGGTGTGTTCTTACATTCTTCCATCCTTACTTTTATATTCTCTGCCTTCTCCTTAAGAAAATCCATTGTGCAGCTTGAAAGTGTATCAGGCATCAATTGGGAATCATACTGTTCTTCATATTTGTCTAGTTTTGCTGAAACCTCTGTATAGAATTCCCACGAGTGCAAATGTGCGTGAGCTTTTTGTAGTTTTTCTTCAATATTTTTGTTTGTCAATATCCACCTATAAAAGATATAAAAAAGAATACAAGAGTAAGCAATTTATTCAGCATTATTTTTTTAATATGAGAAAAAATCCACTGATTTATTCATAATAACAGAATTAAGCAATTTGTTCTGGAGGCTGAAAATATTTCTACTTAAAACTCCAATAAGCTGTAAGTTCTCTTTGCAGGAAGAATGCCTTTCAGAGGGAAACTTCAATTTCCAAGGAAGATACATTTTTCCTCCCTCCAATGCCTTTCCATTTCTCTTACGATATTTCCAGTCAAATTGGAGGCAATAGAATAGAATAGAATAGAATAGAATAGAATAGAATAGAATAGAATAGAATAGAATAGAATAGAATAACAGAGTTGGAAGGTACCTTGAAGGTCTTCTAATTCAACCTCCGGCTTAGGCAGGAAATCCTATACTATTTCAGACAAATGGTTATTCAATTTCTTCTTAAAAACTTCCAGTGTTGGAGCACAGCTTCTGGAGGCAATGATGGAACAAGCACAGGATTTCTTCCCACTCGAGTAATATTGTGGAGGAAACCCAACCCACATTGTTGTAACTCCTGTCTCTTGAGCCCAATGATAGTTCCAAAGAGGATTTTCTCAATTCTCAGCTCACAAACAGCCTGCCTCATGAGAGGGTTGATACTGCCCATCTTGAAGGAGGCAGTGGTGCACCTTCTCCTTACCTGAACAATATACAACCTGTCTGAAACTTTCTCTTCTTGAAAGCAGATTGTTGGGAAGTTGGTAGAGATATCATTGCATAGAACCCTGAAGAAAAATGATTATCTGGAACATTTTCAGTCTGGCTTTAAGCCTGGGCATGGGACTGAAAACACACTGGTTGTGTTTGTGCATAAACTTCTGGCAAGGCTAAGAGCAGTGTGACTGTTCTGCTATTGCTTGAACTCTGAGTAGCTTTCAATGCCATTTATCTCTACTCTAATTGACTTCTGGGTACAATTCAAGATATTGGTTGGAACTGGGAGCAAGGAACTAAGGGTATGTCAGTTACTGGAAGTGGTATGGTATGAATGGACTGAATTTACTTGTGCCACAGAAAATGAGTGATATTGGAGAGTCTGAAAATCCTTTTGAAAACTTACTGATCCTTCATGTACACAAAATTTGAAAAGCATGAGGGCCTTTAAAAAAGTTTCTCAATATAATATTTTTTGTATCTTCTGCTTGGAATTAAAGCAGTGGTGGTAGACTGAATCCTTAGTTTAAGGTACCATCAGATCCTTTTTTGTTTTTTTTTACTTTTTCTTATTTTTCTGCCCAAGAAGGCTATTATTGCAAAAATTTAGATAAACAGCAGCGATCAGCACAACAGTGTCCAGTGTGCAGAGCAAACTAAAGTGATTCACACAATCACTTTGTCCCTAAACGATAAGGACGACCAAATTAAAACCATTCTATTTATCTCCTATATACATTAAGCAGTATCTTATGTCTGCTGGCAATAACTGCAATTGTATTCACCAGAAATAATGTTTTGAAGTCAGACTTCTAAATGGTGAAGGGAAAAAATAGCATTGTACCTTGTGCGTGCCTCTTCGTGTTTTTGTTCAATAATCTCCGAGAATGAGGGATCACACACTTTCTTCAGGTTATCAGCAGCAGTCTGGAGCCTAGCCCAGATTTCTTTGTTTCCCTCAGCTTTCTCTTGAAGAGACTGTGGAAACAAATGCCACTTAATTAGTTAAAAATGTGATGGTGCTTGAGGAGATGGTTATTGGTACGCTACCTGATATCCATCCCTCCAAGACAACATATTTTCACCAATTTAGCAGGATGTGGGTTGTGACAAGGTTGCCATTGGTAAACAGGCTTTTCTAGATTGGCAAAAGGGGGAGGGGGAGTGGTCTTCCAGACTCATTCTTCCTTTCAGGAAGCTTGGAAAATAGAAATATCTTCTCACCTTCTGATCCTTTTGGGCTTAGAAACATAGTGAGAAAACTCACTAACTCTGTACAAAGAATATGTGCTACTCCCAAGCTGTAGTGCTGAAACTAATGGAGTACAATTCTCATTACAGTTTAACTCTCCAGAGCTCTCTACAGATAAACCTTAAAGGATGCTGGTTCATGCTCCCTGTCATATTGCTCATTGCACATTATTTTCTCTTTTCCCAAGTTGCAGGAAATTGTTTTTATTTCTTTCATTTGTAAAAATCACGATTTATGCTTTCTATCCCAAGCAGGATCAAGCATCAGGTTTTGTTCTTGATGCTCATTCTCTGGTTTTTAGGTCTTGCATAAATCAATCTGCTACTTCATTTCAAACTGGAGAAATACAGTCTGTGGGAGGAACAGCATATGGGCCCAGGATATCTGTTATGATTCAGTCATGCAACACCACCACATATTCATTTGGCATTAATATCTAGAGCAGCTCCTTCTTTTTAAGAAGGAATATTGTGGAACCATGGAGTTCAGCACATTGGTCTTTGTGAAACATACCTGGAGATCTTCCACTTGTTTTTTCAGTGACTTCATTGTAATGAAAGGATTCTTGCTATGCTCCAGGCAATACTCAGCATTTGCAAGCATCAGCCTGATTTCATCCCAAGCTTCATCATAAGTCTTCCAGCACTCTAAAGCAGATTCTGTAGAAGACTTCATCTGTGCAACCTGCAAACATACAAGCCTGTGCTTAAAAAGGATGTATACAAATTACTTACTAGGACATTTGAAAACTGCTCAAGAGACATCCACTGTTGATTTTCTATTACATCATTTTCTTTCTAATACATGCTGGATAAAAAAAACCCCTCTAAGTATTTATTTAATAATGTAATATATAAATGATTTCAGGAGTACTAGTACGTGTTTCAAATGTTCAAAGGAAAAAAAACCGCATCAATCTGTATAAGAGACTGCAGTATTAGAATAATTTTCATTATCAATTTAATTTGAGGACAAAATCCTGTTGTGCTTGTAGAGTTCATTCCAGCTTGTTTGGTTAGATGAAGACGTACAGGAATAAAAGCACTGGTTTCACTCTCTTGAATGCTGACATCTCAGCAGGAAAACTCACAAATTCAGAAATGCCTGCAGAGTTTTCGACTGTAGAAGGAACAGATAAGTCAGCTGCAAGTTTCTGTTCCATGAAAGCTGAAAATTGCTATTAAACAATTTTGAGTTTCTATTATTTCAAAGTTTTTTTACTGCAGCTAAGCAGCATCTACAGAACTTTGGAAATTATTATACCAAGCATAATGAATTAATGGCTGAATTGGGAGATAAAATATCGGTTTCATATTTCACTTTTGCCAGGATAGCCCACATGCAGAAAAACATTAATACTTAGGGCATCAAATTTGAAAGATAAACTATGATATTCTGAGCAGCTAATGCCAATCAGAATAGACAATATTTTACTAGATGTGCAAATAGTCTCATTTTATAATGCTTTCACATTTCATAGTGTGCTAGACAAAATCTGCCAACTTTTGACTTTTCCAGTTACAGACGGTCAATAGTGTTCTCTGACTTTTAGGATGTATCAAAACTTATAAATTTAGCCATCTGTTAAAAATATCCAACAGCCACAGAAGTTTTGTTATTTACTTATTTGCCTTAATTCTGAAAGTTTTAAAAATCAGATATGGTATATAGAAGGTGAGCATAGAGCATAGAAAACTCCTTCAGTTTTCTAGTTCTGCTGGAATCTCAGGTCATCCAATGAACTAATAGGAGGCTCAAGTCTTTTTTCAGACAATCCATAATCATCCTGTAGAATTCACTACTATGGAGATAACCACCAACTAAGAAATGCCAAAACAATCAGGCATATTATGGAGAATAAACAGTCAGTAGCAGCTATTCATAATGATGACATATCATTAACTTCACTATTAGATTGTACTGGTTGGTCTTTGATGACAATAAAAATAATTGGTTTTCTTTTTCAGTATTAGAGAATATATATATTCTCTCTATATATTAGAGAATATATGTGTGTGTGTGTGTGTGTGTGTGTGTAAAAAAGTCCCAGTTTCTAAGGAGCAAATGGACCTTCCTGGCTCCCATGTATTGTTGGTTGATTTCTGCCTGACCACTAAAGTTATCCAAGTTACTTCTTGATTAATTTAAATTTGTGAGATCTAGAAGGATGGCACATATATTTCACAGAAAATATCATATTTAATTTCTAACAATCATAACAGAAGATCATCCCTCTCAATTCTGCACATGTGAGTAGGTAGGAAAACTGCTTTTAATTATTAACAAAGGAAATATCATTTTTCTGTCCAGACCCACTATAACAGCATCTACAATCATCTATGAACATTTATGCATTAACTTTCTCTTAAACAGAAGTTTGTTTAAGTAAACGAGAGCATTTCAGATATAAGTGGAAGCTGTAAATTTAAGATTAGACAGTACTTTTGAATCCAAATGATTGCAGACATGCAACAGAACTATTCATACAGAAGCCTGAAGTGCACATGAACACCTGAGAGTCTTCAGACCAAACTATTGTACTTATTATCTGTTTTTCTTTTCTTTATACATATTTTGAGAATATAGATATCTCATGTTGCCTTCAAAGACCCTATCTTTGTATAGAATGGTTTCAAATCCTAGCTTGGAAAGAAACCACTGGGTGACATTTAACAAGTCACTAATTCTTATACATAGCCAAAAATAAAGATATCAACCTGATTGATAATGCTTGTTCTCATTTCAGCCAAATCAGTGGTTGTGAACCCTACTTTCTTGGCAGCATCAGCACAATCCTTTAAAGCTGTGAGATTGTTTTTCAGTTGATCCACTTCCTTAGACTTCACAGCAAGCTGATTTTCTAACACCTGATAAATAGGCATAAGAAGAAAGACATTATTCTTTGAGTACAATTTAGGGGAAAAATCAACATTTAGCATTAGAACTTGGGGCATATTTCCTAAAGATCAATGCCAAGTAACATGTTAACTTAAATGGAACAGAACTTTTTGTTAAAACTTAACAACAATATAAGCATAGCCTAATGGGGGGAGGGGAGAGAGAGGGAGGGAAGGAGAGAGGGAGAATGAGAGGGAGAGGGAGGGAGAGGGAGAGAGGAGGAGAGGGGGAGAGAGGGGGAAGGTATGGAGATATACAGTAGATAATAGATGCATGTATGTATGTATCCAATCCACCCTTAAAGCTGTGTAATATACAGGTTCAATAACATGTAACCCTACAGGTTAATAATGCATTACATCAAAAAGTGCTCATTTTAAATATTTTCCAATCTGTTTCAATGGATAGCTCGTCTCACTGCTTTGAGAAAAAGACAAGTTTTGTTCACTTATCTGTTTTCTCTAGGCTTTGTACACCTTGATCCTATATTTCCCATATCAGCTCCTTTTTCTCTAAACTGAAGAGATTCAGACAGTCTTTTGTCATAAGGAAGGCCATCAATAATTTTGGTTATCCTTTTCTGTACTTTTTTCCAATTATGTTATATCCTTTCCAAATGTGTACACAGTGTTCCAGATGGAGACAGACTGTGGATTTGTATAAAGGAATGTCAGGATTACCAATTTTATTTACAATCTTTTCCTAATGATCCCTAACATGGAATCTGCCTTTTCCACACTGAATACCAATTCAAAAATCGTATTGATCTTTCACGCCAATATTTTTTCCAGATTAGATATAGACAGCTCAGCATATACGAAATCCAGAGGAAGGAGCCTGCGAGGTCCCATATCGTGGCCCTGATCTTCTTCAGGGAAAAGAAAGATGGGGGGGGGGGGGGTTTGAGGTTATGTGTGGACTTCCATGGGATCAATGAAGTGTGTGTGGAGCACATGTACCCTCTAGCCCTTATGAAGGACATGCTGGCTCGCTTGGCTGAGGGACAGATATTTACCAAGCTGGACCTCAGGGCCCTTCCCAATAGTACGGGTCATAAATCCCGTTATCATGGAGCTCAAACTACCCCCACTGCTGGGCAAGACCCATCCAATGTTCCACAGTAGCCTCTTATGCCCACTGAGGACAGCAATCATACGGGGTCCCCCAAAACAGGCGCCTCCTCCCGTCCAGGTGGGTGGGGAACTGCACTACAGGGTGGGACGAATACTGGACTCCCATAGGCATACGGGCCAGATCCAATATCTGGTAAAATGAAAGGGGTATCCCCTATCAGAAGCAGGGTAAAGAAGGGTAAAGGAAGAGAATATGAGAGCCCCTTGGTTGATGAAGCGCTTCCACCAACAAAACCCAAACAAACCAAAGGGAGGGGGAATGAATGCGCAGAAGGTGTCTAATGGTGTCCTTTGTCTTCCAGGTGTCGCCCCCCAGGTAGAGGGCCGCATGTCATCCCCAGACCACTAGACAGCTCGGGGCTGCCATTCAGGGGGGAAGGAGTGGATGCACGTGCACAGGCACCAACGGCCATGCTGCCACGGCATCCTGACAGGGGAGGAGTCACCACCTGGGACACCCGCCTATGGCTGACTCGCATCTGTCCTGCGTCCACAGAACGAACCCTGGCTAACGGCCCCCTGACTGTAACCAGCTTTTGCAAAACAACTGATTGCTGGATTGTAGACCCAGCTGAATGTTGGAGCCTGGGAAGAAGCAGGAAGCCGAGCACGATAGGCCGGGATGGGTGGCTAGGGACGGAGCTGGACTGTGGCAAGCAGTCGGTAGGCAGGGTAGGGTATACACACAGGGAGGTGGAGCAAGCACAATATAAGGGGTAGGCGAACTAACTGTGGTAGCACAAACTTTGAATCTTTTTGGATGGTCACTTCATGCTGTGTCCGCGGTTCCAGATAAACTAACATCGACTTGTGTTGCTGGCTTTTCTTACGTGGGACACCAGAACGTGACAGGGGAAGTTTAGCTGCAAAGTGCAACTTAACTGCCACTTGGGTGACTATTAATTCAGTACAATGAGCTCCTTATACATATCTCCACAATCACTCTTGGTTTTTATTCCAAATATTTTATTATTATATTCAAACTTGCATGCAGTTCATTTATGAGAAAAAAAAAAAAATCACTGGTGTCATCACAGATCTTTAAGGCCATGGCCCAGTACTAGGCTATAACCCATTTGGAACTGGGCTGTGGAAGTGAGGGAAGCACGTGTGTGCCACCACTCACAAGGAACCATTCCCTCTCCCCCCCTCCCGCCTGCCCAGTCTACAAAGCTGGAAACATTGGGGAAAGTTACCTTAAGGGAATTATGGCAGTTAAGTACTTTGATTGACAGAGTTGCCTATTTATTTTTACATTTTGAATTCTGTTAGTAATTAATAAAAGGACAGGCAACCATGCCACTAAATTTCTTAGCAGCCTTTGATGAGAAACTTTGTTAAAGGTTTTTTGACAGTCGAAATATACAAAGCCAACAGGTTCACTTTCATCTCTACATGTCTGTTAGCATTTTAAAACACTCTAAGAGAGCTGAGACACAATTTACCTTTATCCATTTATTAAAGGTATATTCTGCCCAGCTCACCATCAAGTAACTCTTTATGGAATCTGTAGTGATTCTCCTTCAGCAAGACTTGTTCTGCTACATATTTAGTCTTTTTTTCCCTGTGACCACGATTTCTACCAATTTTCCTGGAATAGACATGATGTTGACAAGTCTATAATTGATAAAAATTTGTCTAAGTCCTTTTTAAAAATAGATATCACATTAGCTTCTTTCAGTCCTCTGTCCCTGAGACTGATTTGAGAACCAAGTCACATATTTTGGCTAGATCAGTAATTTTACATTTGAACTCTTTTAAATTCTCAGGTGGATGTTATCAGGACCTGGGGAGTTTTACTGTGTAGTCTTTCAATATGTCTTAGAATATTTTCTCTTGTCACTTCTGTTTGCTTTTATTATTCTGTTTTACACCCTGAGAAAGTCAATTTGGGTATAGCAATAGCACCTAGACTTGTATACCGCTTCACAGCACTTTATAGCCTCTCTAAGCAGTTTACAGAATCAGCATATTGCTGCCAACAATCTGAATCCTTATTTAAAACACCTCAAAAGGATGGAAGGCTGAGTCAACCTTGAGCCTGGTGAGATTCGAACTGCCAAATTGCAAGCTGTCAGCAGTCAGCAGAAGTAGCCTGCAGTATTGCATTCTAACCACTGCGCCACCACGGCTCAATACATGTCTATCTTAAACCCCCCCATCCTTGGAAAAAAATCCTTAGTAAAAATTTCTATTAAACAAGTACTGGATCTCTCTTATGGGATTATACATCGTACTTCCTCCAATTTTTGCACAGAATAACAAACCTGTGTAATTGAAGAGCTGAAGGTGGTGTGCAAAATCTCCTCCCTTCTATAGTATAAAACCTAATCTGCCACACCACACTGTCTTTCTATGACTTGAAGATAAGTCCTTTAAATTCCAATCCACTATCTTTACCATTATGGTTTTGATAATTGCTGTCTGAAAGAGTTGCTTACTCCTGAACCAAGTCCGATCACTCTTTCTTAGCCTAACTGATAACACAGGAGCAGTGATGTAGATAAAAGAGGTGAAAATACAGATACTGCCTTTTTCTACTTGCATGAAAGGTGAACTATACATGTAAGAAGGAAAGACAACAATAATCAGGCAAGAACAGCCAAGCATCTGCAAAGTTTAGATACCTTTTGAGTTCATCTGGCATTAGGAAATCTAATTTAGAGAAGCTACATGAATAATTTTATTAGCAAAGAATAATATTAGAAGTATGTTGGCATGATACTTGTCCCCCTAATAAGAAACAGCAGTATCTTTTATGTAAATGAAGTACAACATCCAAATTAAGTAATTTACGGAGGCCATGATCTTACTTTTTTAATATAAACTGTGATATATGCTGTATGCTTATTTATAAATGTGGCTAAGATTGGGGGTGTGGAAATATCTCTTGTTCATTTTTAAAGTTTTCTTTTAAAATCTTGAAAAATTCTTCCTGATTTTATTTAACTTCTTGGTTTCCCTTCTTCTATCCCCTGGTGTGTGTACCTGCTCACTAAGAGAGTTTCAATCTGTCCCTTATTTATTTACAAAGTTTCTTACTGGCTAGTTGGAATGAATCTCCATCTCTCAGCTAGAAAAATGAAGATGCTCCAGAACTCAATAAAACATTGCAGAGAATAAATAGCAAAATTACTGTTACGGTACTTTTCAGTTTGACTATAGTAGAGGAATGGGGTAACCATAGCAATAAAGCAAAAAATAAATGTTGCACCTTGTAAGAGGAAGGAGTCAAGAAAGACACAGTAAATACGATTTGCCACTATTATTTTGAGAATAACACAATCTTCCTCGACATGGTAAACTCTAGATGTATTAGGTCAAAGGAATTTTTGCCCAGCTTTTGCTATGAGAAAGTCTCAATGGTTTCGTCAGTGAGCCAGTGACTATTTAGTGCTGTTCAGAGAAAGCCAATGTAATATACTAGATAAGCTATTGGACTAGGACGATGTGACAGCCACCAACCTAAATGAGGATAAAACAAATTCATTAGCAGTATGGCTATCAATAGTTACTATTTTTGAAGATTCTAGAACACATCCAGTACTCGCAATAGTCCTGAGAAATTGGGAATTTTGTATATGCTTCTGATTGGCCAGAGCATGAAACTCAAAACTGACCTTTGGTCTGATCCAGTAGGGCTCTTTTTATATCCTTACATTCTCAGATGTAAGAGAAACAAAATAATGTATTAGCAGTATACTGGTTCTTCTACAAACCTCTGTATAACTCTGTTCAGGAGCTTAAAGAACATGCGGAACAAGATGATTCTATAGATCCATCTGCCCTCCAGTTCCATCTGAGTCAAAAAAAGACCCTGGTTAATTCTGCTAGAAGCTGAGGAAAGCCCCAGGAGAAAAAAAAGGTCAGTTTCCTGCATTTTTCTTCTGGCACATGCCATCTAAGGAGGGCATTTACAGCTACATCAGGGAACAAAACAGGACAGGCCCTTTCGAAAGGCAGTTCTAGGATAAATTATTTTTTAGTTTCTTCACCAAACTGTCTCTCCAAGGGACCATTCTATAGGTCCATCTGTACGAGCAGATATCCGAGTTTATTTCCCCCCTTTCTTTGTTTTCCATTGTGATCTGTTTTTATTAGGTCAAATTTGAATGGATTGGATTTATTACTGATTGTGGACAATCACTGTGTTGTTTTTGAATTTCAAGGATAAATTCAAATATATTGTCCTGAACATATAGGAAGAAAGATAGGATTAAAATGTTGAAGGTCATCAACAAATTGAAGTTGACATTTCAAGTGTAATGAAATAATAATGGATTTATTATATATATAAATAATGAACATTTACCTTGCAGTCCTTTAATGTGCCCTGTGCAAGAATAGAACTTGCTGGGCTCTTCAAATGTTTTAGCCTTCTGCTTTGTGCTTCTAGCCAGCTGCCCAAAGATTGTGCTTTGTTTTCATTTTTAACAACAGATTCCAAAATGTGCTCCAACTCCTTTATCTGCATAGAGGACAATTTGTAATTATTTGCAAAATGTAGGAATGTTTTGAAAAATTTGATTTATGGAAATAAGCACAGAAGAAAGAATATTTCCCATTTTCTACAAAGTGCCTCATATTTTAATTTATTATTGTAGCAGAGTTTCTGTACTCAGATATAACAGAAGAAAGCTTCAGACCACCTCCAAATAGTAACTTTAATCCACTATACTTAATTGGAAATGTAAAGAGAACATGATTGTGTTGTCATTGTATTGTTCCTATCCCTTCGCTAGCTGCTGGGGCAGTGGGGCAACATAAACCAAAATGGGTATAAGGCCGGCTTACTAAGGTCTATGAATCAAGGAAGGTAGGTGAGAATTAAATCTATATTTACTTTTGTTCATGCTGGCTTTAGAGCTGCCTGGAGAATCCAGGAGAATGGGGAATGGGGTTGGACTAGAGGTCCCTTCCAACTCTGTTAATCTGTTATCCGTTATCCTGTTTGTTTCCTAATCCTTGACACAGATCTGAACAGCATCAGACCTTGCAGATGGGACAGGAATGCCACCATGATAGGCTTCTGTCCAGTGAGCAGCAGTGAATGCAGGCAAATCACAAATTGGGTGGAAGCAACTTGCATGGACCTCTCTGCCTGATTTCTCCAACTGCAGCCTTTCCAGGCAGGACCCCATCACCATTCTGAAGAGTTCTCTGCAGTACAGAGAACAAAGCAATGAAGCTGCGGAGGATGGCTGATCTTGCACTAGGCGCATCTGAAGTTGAGTCACTCTCCACAAAAGGTTCTAAAGGACATTCAAACCTTTTCATTCAGAGTCCCTTGCAAATGGTGCCAATTCATATTCAGCTCCCCAAGACATTCTGCAAATGACGTCCTCTCGTAACGCTTGCTTTCAACATCACAAGGTGTCAACTGTAGTAGTGACTGGTTCACATAATCAACTATCCATTGTTTAAAGCTCATTTCCATCACATACTCCTAGAAATGTAAAATACAACTCTGTCAAAGGAAGTATGTTTTCTATGCAGCAAATAGTTTTGTTCCTTTATAACCGATTCTGCTGTAAGTGACAACAGGATAGATGCTCAGAGCTATAATAACTCATAATTGTATGGTCAAGTCCCTTGCTCATAGTTAAAGAGCATAATGATCATGGGCACTTAAAAAGTGTAACTGCCTATAATGATAGTTTCGGTGGCGATGGAAGTTGTAGTATAATACATCTGTGAAGGCATCAAATTGGGAAGAGATTGTGAGTTCAGTTGAAAAAACATCCTGGGAGAAGCAAAGGCAAATGTTTTACATATTGCTGCCAATATATTGCTGGATGCAGTCTCCTCCCTGAGAGACAAGATTCCTATAAGGATTTTATAAGTGTGCTTAAGTTTGCCTTTTTTTCTCCAAACTCATTTTCCTCTTATGTATGATCCATAAAAGAATGATACCATTTAAAGACACTGACAAATAATTGTGTAACAGTGTTAGCACTACCTATCTAGCTTTATTTGCATGATAATATTAGTGAATTAAACACAGAAAATCTCCAAAAGGGGAAAAAATGGTCATATAGACAAAGTGAAAGGCTGAAAAGCCTTCTGTGAAAAAAAAACAGCTGATGTTTTTGACAGAAGTATTGGCCCCTATCTTACCACAGATTAACTGTATAATAGATCTCTAGAAGTGGAAAGAAAACTCTAGAAGAAAACATTGCATAGAGATTCCAGATATTTAGAAGCCTGATTTTACCTAATGTATATCAATTGGAAATAAATATTTGACATACAAATATTAATATCTCACCTTCCCACAAACTCATATAAATCTGACAGACATCTTCTAATTGCTGTCTGGACATCCAGTGGGGTAGGATGATAGGTAGTAAGAAAATAAGATGAAATAGACAATATTAGGATGGGTGGACAATAACTGACAGATAGATGATAGATAGATAGATAGATAGATAGATAGATAGATAGATAGATAGATAGATAGATAGATAGATAG
>JANHFL010002097.1:90330-107368 GCA_032468155.1 Oxyrhabdium leporinum | reverse complement strand
GAGGGAAGGGGAAAGAAAGGGAGGGAAGAGTGAGAGATGGAGGGATGGAGGGAGGGAAGGGTAGAAGAGAGAGAAATAGGGAGGGAGGTATGAAGGGAGGGAGGGAGGAACAGAGGGAGACAAATCCAAAACCTTATTTTAGAAATAAAGCACTCTGTGTGTGACAACTAATATCAATAAATAAGTATAAACTTTCAATAACCAAGTAGACATGTGGATCATGTTCCTTTTCTACACTGACTGGTCAGACTGGGTTACATCAAGATCTGGTTGCCACAATAGAAGAAGGGTGGCGAGGAACATCACTGTAGGCTTTCAAGCAAAGGTTGAAGAACCATTGGTCTGGGATGACCTGAGGATTCTTAGCCCTGAGCAGGACATCAAGACCTCCAAGAACGTTTCCAGTTCCATGGTCCTCCACTGCTGACTTTAACTCCATAGGGTCTTCCTGTTACCAAAGGAAAACACAAATGGGCTTTGGAAGCTGGACAATTATAGAACAAAAAATATCCCTCATATTTATACCTGGGACAAAACTTGTAGGACTCAAGGTCTTGTACCATTTTTGTGTATCCACCAATTTTAAGGCATTGGGTGATCCCAGTTCATAGTTTCTTCATTAAACCACACTGAAGGAAAACATAGCTTTAGGTAGTATGTGCCCATCCTTGTTTTGTTTGGTATATACAAATGTCCACATACAGAAACACAAGCGACACATAACAGAATAACGTAATTGGAAGGGACCCTGAAGGTCTTCTAATCCAACCCTCTGCTCAGGCAAGAGACCATATACCATTTCAAACAAATGGTTGTCCAATCTCTTCTTAAAAACCTCCAGTGATGGAGCACCCACAACTTCTGGAGGCAAGTCGTTCCACTGATTAATTGTTCTATCAGGAAACTTCTCCTTAATTCTAGGTTGCTCCGCTCCTTGATTGGTTTCCATCTGTTGCTTCTTCTCCTGCCTTCTGGTGCTTTGGAGAAGAGGTGGACCCCCTCTTTTTTTGTGGCAGCCCTTCAAATGTTGGAACTGTGCTATCATGTCACCCCAGTCCTTCTTTTCACAAGAGATACCCAGTTCCTGCAACCGTTCTTCGTATGTTTTAGCCTCCAGCCCCCTAGTCATTTTTGTCGCTCTTCTCTGCACTCTTTCCAGAGTCTCAACATCTTTTTTGCATTGTGGCAGTCAGAACAGTTTACATATTTTCTTATTTATTTAGTCAATTTATATAGTCGCCCGTTTGATACATGACTCAGTGCAGCAGTCAAATAAAACAACAAAAATCTTTAAAAAGTAACTATCACAACATAGAACAATCTTCTGACGGCAAGCCAAGAAGAGGTCCAACAGTTAAAAGTCTTTCCCTTCAAAATAAATTGAAGCTTCAGGTCTACATTAGTCCAGAAGAGACCACCAATTAAAAGGAGAAACAATACAGAATGAACAAAGACTGATCCAGACTGATCTAAATTCTTCTTGGTTTGTCAAGAGTATGTGCCAGGTGTGCATTTATTTCAATAGGCCCCATGGATTGAGAGATTTGTGAAAATTTGGGGCAGGTTGTTGGGGGATGGCTCTCAGTTGTAACTGAGCTTGACCACTTTGGTTGATTGTCCAAGTCTGAAGTTCTCCGTTGAGGGCCTCCAATTCTGCAGGTGATTCCAATCAGGTCTGCTTCTTCTGTTGGGAAAAGGTGGAGTTGAGACCACCTTGAGACTCACCTATGATGGGGCTCAGAGTAACAGAGATTCGGTGACAAGGAAATACAAAAGGCGCCATCTTATCCTGGTTTCTCTTCAGTTCTTCTCCTTAGCCCGCCTCTTGCCTTCAAGCCATAGTGATTAACATCTGGCTGTCTCATCCTACCTTTAACAGGTGGCAACACATTTACACATGTTGTAGAATTACTGTAATTATCCTGACACATTTTCTGCAAGGAGATGTTTATTGAGTAGAAGAGACAATGTTATCCCTCAAGGCTCCATTTCCTGTCCAGGAAATCAGCCGTGGTGGTGATAGAGTCCAGTTTAGACACACAGGGCATACATGGGAAACACATGGATCTAGAATTCACATTATTAGTTCAGGAAGACGGAGGGCCCACAAATAATTATCCCTTTATGGGGATTTTCATTTATGATGACTGGCTGGGATTCTGAGGGCAGTTTCAGACATGTTTTCTGGTCTTGACTGGACCAATTATCTAGCTGTACATTGTGAACATCTTCATGAATATTTGGTTGATTCATGGTTATTTCAGTAGCCTGGATAATCCACCCAAACACATCAAGGTATTCTCACCCTAATTCCATAACACCATATTGCTATTGTAATTGAAGTTTTTTTGGGGGAGGGGGTGAATAAAATAATAAAATTACATTGATTCTTCTTGGAAACCATGGGCTTTCCTTCAAGATTACACCTATCTGGCTTTGTACCTCCTTCTTCTCCATGTCTTCTTCCTCTTCCTCCTAGTTAGGTCCCAGAAATCTATCTTCCAAAATCAAATTCCTGTTCTTTCTACTCTGACCATCAGCACTGACCATCAACCAGTCTAACTTTTTTCTAACTATGTCTGGAAATGCTGGGGTCAATGTTGAGATCTTCTGAGCTCATTTTATTCCTGTTCTGGTCTATATTATTTCTTGGACCAAATTCCAAAATTGTGACTAGGATTGTCACCATGGAATAAAATCAGAATGCAGGTAGGGAGAAAACTGTTTTATGGAGTCAGAAGGTACTACAGGGGTAGAAACATAGACAAGAATAAATATGTTTTGGATGGAGAAGACTCACATTGTCATATTGGTGTATCTATGGTAATACTCAAGTAAGAAGACAATATTGAATTTCGCTGTATGAGATCTTTCCAGAGATTGTCACTTTATCCATTGAGGGGGTCCCCAAATTGATTGTTGGCCTGACCCAGCCTAGATCCCATCTTATTTGTCCACTATTTGATAAACTTGAGGAAAACCTCTCCACTATTGATGTGAGGAACCTCAACAGAATGCTTCTCGAATTCTGCTGTCCCTAAAGTTTCATCAGCAACCCTGGTTATGACCTAAAACCAATGTTTGAAAGACATGGTCTGTTGTGATTTTCACTCAAAGGGCTCCACCTCTGGATGAAGCACCAAGAATGTAACACAAGGTGTCATGCCTTGAAAGTGAGTGATACAACAGGAAAACGACAATGAGCAATTAATTAGAATTCTGGAAATTGAAGGAATCGCCCATTCTGCAACTATATAAAAAGTCCAACAGATCCCAAAGTTTAACATCAGATTCGTTCAGCACTCAAGAACTCAACTTGAGCTGTATTCACCACTGAAGCTTGTAAGTCCTACATTTGCTGCTGGGGATCCTTTTAAAAACATGATCTTATGGAACAGATAGAGTTACCTGTTGCAAATTCTGCTGGCTGGTTGTGGCTATCTTATTCAATTTAGTTTAGCATACGTGTGTGTGTGAGTATTGAACCTTTTGGAAAGGAGAAGGTGGATACTGCATCCAGGTTTTTCATTACTTGAGGTGTTCTCCAAGTTCTGGGTGGTGGGTCTTCATCAATGTATCACCTTCAAAAATTGAAGCTGTTAAGATCTAACTCCATTGCCAAGGTCCTTCTGTATGATTTGGATTCCTCATTCAACAATTGTGTGAATAAAACAGGAAAAAAAGAAGGATCTGACTTTTATTAACTCTTCTATTTTTATTTTTTGTAGATCCACCAACCCAATCCAAGCAAGATGGCATCCAGATGGGACCTCTGCTCTTTCAGCTGCCCTCCCACCTCTGTGACCATCCAACCACCACCATTCACCATCACCGTTCCAGGACCATCTCTCTTCTGCCCTGACCAACCTCTCTGCATTGACCAGTACAACCCTTGTGTTCCACAATGCGGAAGCTACAAAAGACCCCACCCACTCATTTTGGCCAGCACTTCTTCTCAGAAAACTGTGTCCAAATTCTAGAAGGGCTGTAGAACTTGCATGATGTTCTAAAACCTTGAAATTATACTCCACGGGATGAAGATGACAAAGAATCGAGGACTTGAGACATCCAGATCCTATAGTCCCCCCTAAAATCTATTTATGTAATGTTTGAACTCTACCCTCACCCTTTTCAAATCAACCCTCTCCATGGACATCTTTCCAGAGTCTCCGTTAGGTCTCTCCAACAGGAAAGAACTTACAGAAGCCTCATCATTCAGTCATCTAGTATAAGAAGACACTTCATCCTTTCTGTTTGGATCCCATCTTCAATTTGCTTAAGACTGTGGGAATCTTCCCTTCTCGGCCATGTTTGATCTTGCAATCCCAATCCAACTCCTGTAAAATCCCCAGCTACGTGTTCTCTCTCTCTCTAAATAAAATCTTTTCTGCATTGAAGTTCTTGATTTCCTGTTGTGTTCATGTCATTCTCCATTAATTAAAAGTAATAGTATCTTGGAATATTGATAAAATTGCTTTCCCCCCTCCTTAAAAGTCAATGGGGTCAAGGGCCAGGGAAGGGGTGGACAGAGGAAGCCTTTTTATAAGTAACATTCATGACAGCCCTCATATGGATGGGTGCAAATCCTGTCTTTATTCATCTATTTAAACTCTCCTTTGATAAAACACAGGACTGACTTTGAACAATATATTTTCCCAATTGAAAGGCACACCAAGACTGAAAATGGACCTTGTTATGTTTTTTTGACTCTTTCAAGATTTTCATCAACCAATGTCAGCAGCTAGAAAAGTTCAGGTTTTATTGAGATCATTCCCAAATCATTGCTCTTCCGTCTTTTCAACATCTTGGTGCTGAAAAAGTTGAATTCTTTGATAGGCGTCACAGTCGAACAAATTAAAGATCCCAAACAAGAATCAGCAAGAAAAATGGAGGTGATTGCAGCTATTTTTCGACTTATGACCCACAATTGGGACCCAACATTTTCATCACTAAGCAAGATGGTTACTAAGTGAATCCTGCCTGACTTTACGTCCTTTTTGCCCTATCGTTAAGTGCATCACTGTAGTTGTTAAGCGAATCACACAGTTCTTAAATGAATCCGACTCTCCCACTGACCTTACTTGTCAAAAATCAGCTGATGTTCTGACCACCATGCGTGCCAGGTGCTAAACAATCTAATTTGTGTCAGAACCAGCTGTAAGTCACTTTTTAATGGTGCTATTGTAACTTGCTAAACAAATGGTTGTAATTTGAGGATTACCTGTATCTACAGGGGGGAAATTCAGACAAATGCACAGGTCAAGTCAATTCTCCCCAATGGTAGAAGGGATGGCAGAACTTGGGGCGGAGTGAAAAGGGGACTTAGACTAGAATCCTTACGTAGCCACAAAGAACAACATCTAATCCCCTTTGAGTGCTATTGACCCTTATCGAACTCTAAGCAAGTGCCAATCATTAGTTGAGAAGATTCTGTGCATAGGCTTTTAACAATAAATCAATTTAATTTAATTTAATTTAAACTTCAACTGTGAACCTGGCCTTTGCCACCTGACACCAACTTACTTGTTCCGGCAATGAATAAAACCGAAGGGGAGTGAATTGGTACCCCCCAAATTAGATACTTTCACTCCAGTTCCTCCTCTGAATGTTTACACAATTGATGGAGGAGATGACCAGGCTGAGCCCGAGGGAGGGATGGAGGGGTCAAACGTGTCATAAGTCATGAGTGCCTGCATGCCCACAAGTGATCTAAGCCTTCACATTCATTTGAACTGCCGGAATCTCCTGATTTCCTTGGCGCTTGTCAATTTCTTAAGTATCCTGACCAAATGGCTTATTTGTCCTCCTCCAATGAGCTGTTAGCACGGTTGTAATTTGTGTGTCACCCAAGTTGTTTCAAGAATGAGCTCACACTTTGTAACGGCCCTTCCTCACTTGCTCATCCGGTTCTGTTTGCTTCTCCCCATAGGTGGAGACTGTCTGTCTAGGAACTATTATGGGGCAAGTGATCCCAAGTCATATTTTTTTCTAGAGCTGAGTCAAAACACCAGGGTTAGCTCCAAATTGGCTGACCAATTAGTTAACATTTCTTCATCATCATATTAATGCTGTGGTGGGATAGGAAAACCATTCATTTGAAAGGAAAAAAAACATATATTTATTCATTCATTCATTCAATCAATCTCCATAGCCACCCATCTCAGTCAATGGCTCTGGATGACTAACAATTCCATGTATTTTCATTTATTCATTCATTCCACGTAATAAATCTATTTATTTTGCCTTATTCCTTTTTCTTATCATTTTTCCCTATTCTTTTTTCTCTTGGGTTCCAAACTTGTCTTTTTTTTATACCACTGAAAATTCCTTAATAAAAAATTATACATCTATTACAAAACATAAATTGCTTACTGATCGGTGATCATGACGATAAAGGTTGATTGATGGAAATAATCTATTTCTCAGCCCTCCTTTCAAAGGGCACTGATTTCTCTTAAACCTGGGTAGAATTAGCAAAATAAATTATTATTAAATTATTTATACTTATTACTTGGGAGACAAAATAAACCCACCGTGCTGTCTTAGTGTCTTATCATTGAGTAACATTTTAAAATTGCATTAAATTGCATTGAATTATGTTACATTGTATTACATTCGATTGTATTCAATTAAGTTGTATTTTATTAAATTGTATTGTATTAAGCTGTATTGCATGGAAGTATATTGTATTAAATTCTATTGCATTATAAATTGGATTGAATTAACCCATAATATATTAAATTCTATTGTTGTTGAATTGTATTATATTGTATTGAATAAAGTTGTACTATATCAAATTCCATTGCGTTAAATTGAATTGCAATCAAAACGTATTGTATTAAGTTGTATTGTATTAAATTTTATTGAATTAACCTGTAGCGTATTAATTTCAATTGCATTGTATTAAATTCTGTTGTATTAAATTCCATTGTATTAAACTCTTTGTAACCAACCCTGCTTAGTTTTTTGAAACCATCCAAGGGTATAGTTATATGCATTATTCATTTACAAGCTTGATGAAAAGGGACTCCTGTTTTGTGAGCAAAATGCACACCCTTCCTCACAACTTGTGTTCTTTTTGTATGGAATCAGCAAGAAACCGGTGATCGTGTGGAGCCAGAAAATTGGGGATCGGCCCAACGTGACCCAAAAATCTTTAGCAGCTGCCAGAAAAAGAGAACCTCACCTAAAGACCAAAGAAAAACATAGATGGGACGCCTCACTTGCAGAACCAACCAGGGTGTTCCACAAAGCTTACTCAGTTAATTAGAACTTTTTTAAAAAAATCAAATTAATCATCCTATTTCTGTGGGAGAAATTGTATAAATACCCAGGAAAATCTCAGAGATCTATCACTTCACTGAGTTCCTCCAGCTTAAGATCCTTCAACGGAATCTTCCTTCTTGTGGCAGAATCAGGTAAGTTGAGCTGAGATACTTCTACGAACCTTTAAAAATTCTTTCCCAACTTCTCTTTTTATGTTTGTGAGTTGTTAGAAAAGATTAGAAAGCGTCTCTTTCTCTCTCTTTTTGGTCTATGTTTCTAATTTCTTAGTTTCAGTTCCTCTTTAAGCATCTATTGAAGCTCCGTAAATATTTGAGCAGCTTGGGTTGAAGGAGGAGGCTCAGTTGCAACCTTTAGTAGACCAGTGAGGAACATCTTAACCTGCTGGTGGTGAAGTGTGAGAACCCTACAGATTTAAATGAAGAAAAGAGCTGTTGGGTTGAGTAAAAGCCGGCCTTTCAAAGATGGTTTTCCATCCATTATCATGTAGACTGAACATGTTGTATGAATCCAGATACTCCTGCCTTGAGCAGGTGGTTGAACTAGAAGACCTCCAAGGTCCTTTCCTGTCACTTCTTGTGTCCAAGGTTCAAAGGGCATTGGGAATTAGAATTTGAAGACTAAGAGATTTTGAGTTGGTCAACTCTTCCATTCAACATCTATTTTCCTTCCTCGTGTTCCTTTAGCTCCACACCAGCTCATCCAACATGTCTTGCGGAAGGATGCCATGCTATTCCAGCTGCCCTCCAGTGACCGTGACTGTTCAGCCACCACCTTTCACCGTGAGCATCCCAGGCCCATCTCTCTACTGCCCCGATCAACCTCTTTGCATTGACCAATGCAACCCTTGTGTTCCACCACTGTGTCCTCCCATCACCCGTAGAAGCTACGCCAGCTCCGTCGTAGCTCCCAGCCTTCCTCAGAAGTCTCTGCCCAGGAGTCAGAGTGAATGGAGTTCCGTTAGCCAGAGGTTCTAAGATCAACAGATCACCCTTCGCGCAACAGAGATGAAGAAACAGGAGAAGTCGAGATTTTCTGAGGGATTCCATTGGTAGACATGGACTCTAGAAATATCCCGAAATGCCTAGGAAGCTTTGCTTGATAGACCAGTATTTTCCATCTGCCCTGCTTCCAAGAAACCCTTGTGTAACTTGTCTGTGGAACAAGAGTATGCCACCCATGATTTGGGGATATATTCTAAGTAGCAGAGTATGTTCACAATGGAATCTCTATTTATATTGATTAATCAAAAACATAACCTGCACTCCTCTGCAGCTACACAATCTCACCTGTTTCTCGTTGAAGTTACATACTTATCGCTCTTAGTCTTCCCAGATGTCCTTCATCCTTCACCAATGTTATCCTCCAAAGGGCAATTTTGATTGTTCCATGTTGGATGCAGTTGAAACATTCCATTGCTTTGCCTCTTCTTTTAAAATAAACCATCTATTGCAATCAAACCAACAGTTTCCTTTCATTGTGATTACATGGTTACGATCTTTGGGTACTTTTTCTCTTGGTCAGTGATGAAAACACAGTTCTGAAGAATAGAAATATGGCCTTGATGAAAGAGATTGAATATTTGAAGACCACTAAGATTCCATCTTTTTCTAGCTATGTATAATTACTTCTTCAAAAGTCAACAAAGACTTGAGACTTGGTTTCCATTGTTTCTGCTCAGCCCACCAGAGAGGGAATCCTCCTGGACTTTTCCATCAAATAATGTCCTCTAGTTGGCCTTGATTGGCCTGGAGGGTCCTCTCAGTGCCCTAGAAAATAGCAAAAATAAACAAACCCAACCCCGAAATTTACATGGGCCTGGCCTTCTTAGCCTTCCACAAGGTCTTGAAGGTCTTAAGTTTCCTCTTAAGAAGTTAGGTGTGTATGTGTGTGTGTAATAAATCACTTATCCTGTAGACATGAAAGATTTAGGACCAAGAGTTCTTACAGACACATCATCTTAGAAAAAAGATAAGGGAATATCTCTTTTCCACCGGGTTTAAGTTGCTGCATTTCAGGAGTGTGTGTGACTATGTGCCTCCTTAATCCATATGTACACCAAGCAAATAAGAGAAACTTTAAAAAAGAGTTAAGGCCAAATAAAACAGATGCCTCATTTTCAAGAAGTTAACAGGTGCAGCCATTAAATTCATCAACAACGAAGGCACTCTTGGACTGAACAATCCTGAATCAATTTGTACACCGATTACTTTTATCTGAATTCAGAAAACAGCCAAAGTTTGCATTTGTGTGATATTCAGCTCCATTGGTGACTCCACACAATGCAATTTGAGGGTGACACACCTTGGTTGTCCCTTCGCAAAGTTGTAACAAGATACTTTTTGAAGTCCTTGCCAGAAAACAATGCTGCAAAAGTTTTAAAAAATGAAAAGCTGGGTTCAAACATCCAGTAGAAGACATGGGTTTCTCAACAAGCATTCCACTGTGATCAAAGGCCTGGCTAAACATTCATTATAATGTTGGTTTGTAGCTTTTGTCTTCAGAGGAGGACACAGAAGCAACAGAAAAACCAAGGGATTATTGCAATAAAGATTTTATTTTGAAATGAAACCAAAATTAATTGACCATAAAACAAGAAATTGCTTACATCAGAAGACACTTTCTGATGTCCTCAATGAAACACACATACATAAAATCATGAAGTTGTCTTCTCGGGTATCATCCAATCTCATATGTAGAAAACACCACCATAACTCTAGCACACTCAACATTACATCTACACAAGGAATGAGTCCATCATCTTGAATTCCCTTTCCATCCTTCTTCTCCATCTTCTCCAAGACCCAGATCTTGGCCTCAACACCGTCGACAGGGAAAGCAACCACTTCTCCGAGTCTTGGATATGGATTTCTGAGAAGCCACACTGGAAGTACTGAAATTAGAGGCTGTGCTGCTACAAAAGGAATCCTCACAGTCTGGTGTTGGGACACAAGGGTTCTGTTGTTCAATGTACAAGGACTGCTGAGGGCAATGAAGAGCTGGGCCAGTTAGGTTCATGGCGAATGGTAGTGGCTGGACGGTCACAATCATGGAAGGGCAGCTGGTATACCAGTGGTTCCACCCAGAAGTCATCTTGGATTTGGGTGAAGCTAACAGCAGCCAGAGAGAT
The DNA here is from genome assembly GCA_032468155.1 of Oxyrhabdium leporinum. Lineage (NCBI taxonomy): Eukaryota > Metazoa > Chordata > Lepidosauria > Squamata > Cyclocoridae > Oxyrhabdium > Oxyrhabdium leporinum. The sequence continues at coordinate 96,954 of JANHFL010002097.1, read as the reverse complement.
CAAGAAAAGAGAAGCTTCACAACAGAAGATAAGGCACGTATCTCCATGTTTTAAAACATTAACTAACTTGAATTACTGTATACCTGTCCAGAAGTGATCAACATTAAACTTTCTTCGATATAATTGTCCGTTGCACATCATAATCGAACTGTTGAGTGATCTGTGTTGAAACTTTATCCCAAAACATCTACAGAGATTCTCAATCGTCCAAGTCATTCTGTTCCATAGGTGCTTTTCAAAAAAGGCAACTGGACTTCCTTTGAAAACATTTCACTTTTCATCCAGAAGCAGCTGCTTGGGTGAGAAGCAAAATGTGTCAAAGAAAAGAAAAGAAAAAAGCCAAGAAAGTTCAGTTGCCTTTTGGAAAAGCAATTTTGGGTCTAACCCTGAACTCTGATGGAACACATTTTTATAAATCGATTAAGAGGATCTGATTCACCAAGACCTTAAAAGCAAGGCTATCAAGGCAAAAATCAAGATATAGATACAGACTTATATCCTATTTCTATCTTTCTTAGGATTCATTGCAAGTAAGTTCTGGTGCCAGGAAGAATCCTTGCAGAATGTAATTTTCTGTGCAAAACTTACCAACTCCTACCGCAAGGAAAACCCAACTGGTGTACCGTGATGTAGGAGCAAGAGGCCATGAAATCCTCTCCTGTGCTTTTATAGCTTTCATGAAGGTAATGTATTTTTTTTTTTGTCGCCAGGTCTCTAATTAGTTATTTATACATCATCTCTCTCCATGTAACACCCGAGTTGTTTTAAGGGTGACTTCCCTCTTTGCAACCATCCATCCCAATTTGCTAGTTTATCCATCCGCCTCGTAGGTGGGGCCAATCAACTGGAACCTGTTATAATTTAGCACTTCCCCATGTGGAAATGAGTCAAAACTGGTGTCATTCTGTCCATTTGGCAAATAGAGTCCTTCCAGATGGTTGGTATTTTAAAGGGAGATGTCCTGCAAAGATCAGCTGTTGATAGGACACAAGGAAGGACGGTGTCACATTCTTGAGAGACATATGTCCTGGAATATTACAGGAATCAAAGAGGAGACTGAGCTATCGTTTTATGAGTCACCATCTCAATTTCAGTTTCCAGTATCTTCAAGCTAGGCTTCAATCAATCAGAAGAGAGCTGAAAAGGGCCTTGGAGGTCTTCTAGTCCAACCCCCTGCTCAAGCCGGAGACCCTATACCATTTCAGACAAAGGGCTGTCCAGTCTTTTCTTCAAAACCTCCAGTGATGAAGCACCTACATCTGAATTCCAATTTATGCAAAGCACAGAGCAACAAATCTTCTGCCCTCACTACCTGGTGTAGTAGAGATTATTTCATAAAAAGTATTTAAACAAAGCTTGGACAAACGTATCTCTGGGATGTCTGAACCTGTGCTGAACAGGTGGACTTTTAACTCTGGAACCCTAAGATTATATCTCAGCTGAGATACAATTCATTTCCGAAAGACAGAACAATCCGATACCAGCAAGGCTTGAAGATGGATTCATACATGTTACACCAAACACTGGATTGAAGAGATTTTTTACCTGATCCCCTGAAGGAATTTTCCAAACCAGGGGAAAGGGGGAATCAACTAAGGAAGCTCAACACAATCAAATGAAGAAAAGAAAAAACTGAGAAGACCTTCATCCATGCAGCCAAACTCAAGTCAACAATGCAGGCCCTCAAAAAGCTCCCAAAAATGACCTCCTTTTTTTCAATGTTCTAGAAGCTATTTTGACTCATCCTCAACAACAACAGTAAGAATATTGTGGAATTTTGGAACCTTGTAGAAATTTTAAGGCTGTTCCCAACTCTGGAAGGAGACACCATAGAATCACAAAGGAGGAGATGAGGTGCACTTCAACCCACAGTGAAATCATTCCTTGACAAAACAGAGGAGGGACTAAAGAAACATTGTATTAACAGTTTATCAAAACTCTCGGGGATGGCTTGGTATAAAAACCCAGAGTTTGCAGAGAAAAAAGGCAGATTGTCTTGACAAGCTCAAGTTAAGAACTTTCCAGTGCCGGTAAGTTACAGTAAGATGTTTCAAGCTTTGAAAACTCTTGCAATTACCTTCCTCTTCTCCTAACCTTTTTATCCTATATTAAATCGTTTAAGGTTTTGCATTTATGAAGAAGCTAGAATATCCACTTCTTGTTGTGTCTCTAAACCAGGCAACTGCTCAAGTGCTTTAGAAAGAAGAGGGAAGGTGGTTTTGGTTTCTACCAATGTCAACTGGAGGCTAAAATGGTGGCAGAAACTGGGTATGTCTAGTTTAAGGAAGAGAAGGACTAGGGGTAACATGCGAGCACTGTTCCAATATCTAGGGATCTGCCACAAAGAAGAGGGAGTCTCCTCCAGGGACCTTGGAGGTTTTCCAGCCCAATCCCTTGCTCAAGCAGGAAACCCTATACCATTCCGGACAAATGGTTTTCCAATCTCTTCTTGAAAACCTCCAGTGATGGAGCATTCACAATTTCTGAAAGCAAACTGTTCTACTGATTCATTGTTCTCACTATAAGAAAAATTTTTCCTCAGTTCTATATTGCTCCTCTCCTTGATTAGTTGCTTCTTGTTCTGTCTTCAGATCCTTTGGAGAATAGGTTGATCCCCTCTGGCACCCTGTGATGTATTTACTTACATGTTTGGTGGTCCTCACCATTTCCTAAGTTACTACAGGGCAATGGAGAGATTTATATTTCATTGACGGTCTCTAATGTGTATCCTCTCCTCCCTAATAGGTTGCCTTAGCTCCTCATCTCTCAATCCAGCAAAGATGGCTTCCGGATGGAACTGCTACACCAGCTGTCCACCCATGATGGTGACCATACAACCACCACCCTACACCTTGAACATCCCTGGGCCCTCTCTCTACTGCGCTGACCAATCAGTTTGCATCGAGCAATGCAACCCTTGTGCTGCCATGCCATCCAGCGGGATCATCAACCATGGAGGGCATGGCTTGCTGCCTGCCAATGCAGCATCGGATTTCAGCTGCTCAAGTCCAAAGTCCATGGAAAGTGCCTACTACTTTTAAACTCAGGAATGCCCTTATATCCTCAAGGATGACCTAAATGGTCTTCAAAGCCCTCCAAGATTTGACTGTGATTTCTAGGAATGCATGCCCAGTCTTTGTTTCCATGCTTTCATCGCTCATTGAGGTCCAGATCTTCTTTCTTCCTCATGGAACCAACCAGAGATGGAACTCCATGCGCCAAGTCCTTCAATCTGCTTCCTGAGATTGTTTTTGTCTTCCATTGATGTTCTGAAACAACGGTCTTCTTCTACAATTCCAATTTGAGGGGTTTCAGAAGAAAATGGGTGGTCAGTCCATATTAATGGGAGACCAGATCTTCATACCCAATCTTCTCCTTCCTAGAAGTGCTTCTACACTTTACGAAGATATTAAATCCAACCTTAGATGACTTCTCATGGAATTGATTCTCCTTATCATGGTATGTGCTGCTGGAAAATTTTACCTTCTGACTCAGACATTATTTACATAATTTTGTGTTGGTGTGGGGTTTTTCAGGCTAGCATTACCTCCCAAAAATGAATTCACATTGTTTCTTCATCTAAATAAACTTCTTATTGCATCAAACTTTGGTTTCTTGGCATTGAGATGTTCTCTCCTAAAAATTGGCACTCAACATGGGCTTTCCCCAGACAAAGGTGAAACCAAACCAGACAAGGATGAACATATACATAATCTTGCTAAATCACGAATGCAACCTGTGTCAGATGCCCAACTCTGTCTCCACACATACCTGAGGTTCTTAAAAAAGTCCATGTGTGAAAAACCAGCCCAGGCAAAGGTTTATTTTTAAGGTCAAGGGCAACGTTCCTAAGAGGTGAAATTGTATGTGAGGGATAGGTGGTTCTACGCTAAGACAATAGAACATTAAACGACTAACATAGGAGTTAAAACAAGCACTGGGAGTGGCCAGCAAATGGCACAGGTGGCCAGACTTGAGATGTTTACTTGATTTGTAAACTTCAAACTTGACCCTGTAAAGGATCCATCATAGGAAAACATGCATACAAGGTGTAATTCATTAGGATGCCCCTCAGCAGAATGGGAGAGCCTGATGGACTTTATTTTTGGAACAACTGGAAGCAGAGATCCAGGACCAGAATGGTCACCGATGGAAGTCATGGTGGAATGCAGCTTTTGTCAGCCAAAGTCATCAGTTCAACCTCACCTGGCTTTTGTAAAGGCTGGTTCTAGGTCCAAGGACATTTTTGGGACATGCTCTACTTCACGGACATCTTCCTAATGTTGATGGATCTCTATTGACGTAGGCATACCTGGGAAGGGTAGCAGACTCCAGATTTGGTTTCCCTGAAATGTCCCCAAGAGTGGTGTGAAAATTAGGGGTAGCTGTCTGAAAGAGGAGGTTCTACCTAGACCAATTGTTTTGGAAAAACTCGTCACTTCTGAAGACAATCATCACCAGCCAAGAACGATCTCAAACAAAGTTCTAAAAGGACCACGAGGGGGCAGCAGGTGGCCAGGAAAAGAGAACGACAACACAAAATTAATTTTCTTGATTATAAAAGATCGGGAAATCCTGGTTTACAGAAAGCTGTCCTCGTTTCCCCTTCTCTGTCAGAAAATAAACCTTGGCTGCTCTTCCAAAATGCTGCTCAAATGAAGACTTCCGGGGAAATGTTGGACAGATTGAAGGCATGCCGAAGGAAAATAGGCATTTCATTGCTTAAAACACATTTCAGGATTTCACATCTTTTTCAGGGGGTTGGAAGTTGGCAACCGCACTCAAAAATGATTTTCTTAACCTGGGGCTGGGTTTCATGCTACATATAAATCAACAAAAAGTGGGTACCAACCTTCCATTCCTACACTTGTGCTAAGTTGCCAGCCTTGACCCCCCAAAAATGACATTGTGATTTATTTGAGCAGCGTTTTTGAGAAGTAAAGAGAAGTAAAGAAAGAATGACGCAAATAGAAATATTGTCTCACCTCGTGGATATTTCCAGTGAAACAGCAATTATGCGTCTCCTCGTAATTGGTGAGGGAAGCTCACCGATTAAGATTTTGCAATCAATCCAATTGATATTTTCCTTTCTTCTGCAAGTTTTTTTCATCCAGTCCAGCCCTCAAGGATGTTCTATTTTCCATTTTCCCCCCCACTCTTTTTCCGCTAACTCTCTGAGTCTTGATTTTTCAGTTCTCGTTGGGTAGGAAACAGTGCTAAGAGAAATTCACCTCTTTAATTCTTTTTGAAGTCCAAAAAATTATGCTGGCATCAGGTGATGGAAGAACATCTACAGAATTACACCCAAACTTGGCCATTTTAAGACTTGTGGATTTCAACTCCCAGAATTCCAGCAAGGCTGGCTGAGGAATTCTGGGAGTTGAAGTTCGTAAGTCTTAAAGTGGCCACGTTTGGAGACCCTTCCCCTAAAGTCATGAATGAGAAAGGGCTGAGATAGGAACAAATTTTCTCGTTTCTTGATTTCTTCTTTTATATTCCTCCACACATTTCCATCTTCCAAGAGAATTTGTGCCGAACATCTTCAAAAGATGGTTGTCCTACTTATTTGGGAAGGAAGAAAACCATAGTTGATGGCTTTCAGGAGGTGTAGTGTGTTCCCCCCCACCAATGCTACATGCACAGCAGAATGTGGTTACACAACAGAGATATCTGCACACCATAACATCATGATACAAACACCACCATTATGCAAAATCTTGGTTCTGATGCAAGTAGGTAAGCCCCATCATTTCCCTGATGATGTCATCAAGACAGGTGTGCCTCCCCATCCTACAGACACTCCAATTTTCCAGGGGAATGCCCACATAGTCTGACACAATCCTGTTGTATATTCCATCAATGTTGTGAGATTATGGCAACCAACGTTGGCAAACAGATAAGCTATCTGATTTTAGAAGCTGGTGTGGTTGCCTTCTACAGGTTCATAAATCAAATCAATTGTGGTTTTGTGTTGGTTGTTTTTTTTTAATCTCCCTTGATTCAGAAGGATGTGATAAGAAAAGGCAACGTGGGTGGCCAGAGAAACCACAAAATTATCCTCTGAGAAAACCAAGGGTGGAACATGAAAGGAAGTCACAAAATCAGCAGATCCAGTGCCAGATTCTCCCAACCTGAGACTTTCCAGAGATGTGGAGCCACAAAGTCCACCTTCCAGGGGTTGGGATGCTTCTTGGGGGCCCTAATTAGGAAGACACTTAGGATCCCACCTCTGTCAAAGGATAGAATCCAGATTCAAGCATCCCAGACAGATCATAATCTAGACCTTACTTGGTCACATCCAATGAAAGGGAGACCACAACCTCTCTGGGTCCCTGGTTCTACTTTCTGACTTCTACAATTAGAAGGATATTCCAACTTGCAATCAGAATCCGTCTTCATATAAATAGAACCATTTAGGTCATCTCTGCAACAAGAGGAGAAATAGGATTTACCATGGGTGTGCAAAATTTACTGAATGGGGAATGGGGAATGGATCCTTCCTTCCTTCCTTCCCCCTTTCTCATCTTCCTCCCTCCTTTCCTCCCTCCCTCCCTCCCTCCCACCTTTCTTTCTTTCTTTCTTTCTTTCTTTCTTTCTTTCTTTCTTTCTTTCTTTCTTTCTTTC